>OMNM01065091.1:33313-56517 GCA_900302745.1 Parablennius parvicornis | reverse complement strand
TGATTTTTATTCCTCTTATTTTATTTTTGAATATATTTTTTATTGGTAGCAGATTAAACTGGCAGAGCTGTAATGAGATGCCATTTCACTGCAGCAGTAGGAGTCGCCATCTGCCTCCATCTGCTCTCTCATTCCACAACACCTACACACACACACAGAATACATCAGTAAAGCCGTAAATCACAACACGCAGCTCCGTGTCCAGTAACCGGCGAGAGGCCTCTCTAATCCGATCCGCAGGTGGTTCCTCTGACCACACGCCATGATAACAGCGCAGCCAACCAAGAGTAATGACAAGAGGGAAGAAGGAAGGAAGAAAACGCACAAAAATGTTCATTAGCTGCCTCCGGCTACTCTTTACCGTCCTCTCCGCTCTCTATCTGCCTCCTTTTTCTTGCTCTTTACTTCCCCTGCAGAAAGCTTCATGTAACCTGGACACCATTTTCCCACTCACTCCCTTTTCTCATGTTGGTGGAAGTTGCACAGTATGCTTGGATAAGACTGCTTCTGCCCTGTTTTATAATGTCACCACTTGCAGGTTGACGTAACAACACTTAAAAGCCACTTTGGTGCTACTGAAAGCATAAAAGATAAAAATACATCCAAAGATAATAATGATATTATTAATGCATAGGTTCAAATGTATACATCTGAAAAAAGGACAAAAATGGCAAGTAACTTCAAAAAGCTATATATGCAGATTCTCACAAAGACTTAACAAGCTGCATGTTTCACATGCTCACTCATACAAAACCTTATGAATGGACATGTGGCTCGCACTATGAGAATATCATGAGTGTCCTTCCACGTCTATACATGTTCTCTCTGTGTCCAAGGGTTTTTCCTGGGTGTGACAGTTTACAAAAAATAAATAAATAAATAAATAAACATGCATTTGAGATAAGTTGGTGAAAAAGGAAAATTTTACTTCCAATTTTGATGCTCGGAGAAACTGAAAACACAACTTTTTTGATACCAAGGTGGCTACCAAGCTTTTCAAAAATTCTCCTCCTTTGTTGGGCTGCACACAGCCACTGCACATGCACACCACGACTAGTAAAATAGGTTTACAACCACAACAACGTTTGCATCCAGAGTGTCATGACCCCCAGTCGAATATTCTCCCAGGACTTGGTAGTTTACAGTCACTGTAATAACAATCCAACTTGGTCATCTGTGTATACGAATGTCAGTGTACTCCCATCATTAATGCTCATAGCGTGTAGTTCTCTGCGGCATGTGTGTGTGGTTTCATTACAAAAAAATAACAACAGCAGCCACTCGGGGCCCTACTTGAAAACTACGTAGTTTTCAGCGCTTCTGCCATTTCTGTGTAAACCGACATTGCTTCCAAGATATTGTGTGAAAGCAAATATTTTCTGAAACGAAGATGTTAAAAACGATGCGTTTTCATGTTGTCGTGCGTGTGACTGTTTGCTGCGCTGTGTTTGCTCGGCAGTAGACCAGCGACTCATTAACCAACAGATTACTATTACAATCCGGGCGCGTCCCTGACATCTCCTTTTTAAACATCTGCGTCCCAACCAAAAATATGTATATTTTAATTCATGATAAAACTCTGCCTCCAGAACAAGAAGGCCATGGCACCAAATTCATCTTATATTCAAATAACATTCTTTTATTTATTAATGATATTTTTTTACAAAGCAGATTTGCACATTCCCTGAATATGTATGCGCCTCGACTTGGATGCAGGTTGTTTTTGTAGTGTTATGACGGTATATAATACATGTGAAAATGGAAATTAATGCTAATAGTTGCTGCAGGGAAAACTAAGTAAAAAGCACAGAAATGCTTAACATTTAAAACTGTTTGCTGCAGCAATAAAAGAAGCTTTGGAGGGAGTGGTTACACTAGTGTGTAGAGTCCGCTGATACATTTGTGTTCTGTTGTAAAGGCTGCAGCTCACAATTGGTAAAAAGATCATTCAACAATGGCAGCATCAAAGTTGAAACTGTACATATATCACATGACGGCATTCCCGCCTTGAAAGATATTGTATAAGTTATTAAAAATGAATCATATTAAGTTTCATATCCTTGAAACATTGATGGAAATCATAAACTCTCCAAAGTCAAAAACATTGTGACATGCTACGAACAAGTTGATTAGCCATTGAGGAGTCCTCATTTAGCACAAATGCAAATACTGGCAATTAAACCAAATGGAGTCACCAGACCAGAGTAAACTATTAAATTTCACCAACTGGAGCTTGAAGATAGTTTTGGAAAACGAACAAAAACACAAAATGATAAAAAAAAAAAACATCAAGTCACCACAGGCAGCTCGAACACAAAATCAGTAAAAAATATCTTTGAATGAGTAAATGGGGAGTAAATCACAATAGTTTGACAGAGGTTTTTTGGGGGTGGGAGTTTTTTGTCTCTTCTGTCTTTGGAACTGGAGACATGAAAGTGGTCTTGGCAGGTTTCTGTGTGCAGCGCTGTGGATGAGCTGCCTCTGTCCTCCTGAGGGAAAAGCTAATTGAAACCCGGACCCATTCACCAAAAAGTGCTGTCAGTCACCTCTGACCACTCGTCCGGGACACAATAATAAGGTGTTTCTTTTTTGCCAGGACAACCTCTGCTGCTGTTTCTTCTTCTTCTTCTTCTTTCTTTTTTTTTTTTTACCCATTATTAAAATGATAGCAAGGTTAGCTAAATTTATACAGCCGTGCCAATGTCGTTAACAGGGATTAATGATGCATCCCGAGCCGCTAACGTGCTTCTGTTCTAGTTTCCACCGAGAGAGGAAGGATTCAGAATTTGTCAAATGAACTCTGCAAACTGTAACTGTCACTTCCAGGATACATGCTGACTGGGGGGGTTTAAATGTAAGGGAGAAGGATTGGAAAAGACTCGGAGTTCTCGATCCTGATTCCCAAGTTGCTTGTGTTGGCTGGTTTTCACATCAGCCGGCTAATCAGGGGCCTGATTTGCAACCTGGATGCCAGGTGAATGCAATTAAACGCCCGGTAGGATGGAAACTCGGCGAGGCAGCAGGATCCACACCTAAAACTAACTGGAAGAGACAGATCTGCCCGGCTCCTGACGGCTGAAAACAAAACAGGAGCCACATCTTGAACCAAATCCAAGTCCACCTATAAGCCTTGGACATGGACCACGCCGGCACCACCACCTATTAAGTGTCACATTTTCAGCCGACTCAACAAACCAACATCTGCTGTCACAGAGAAACGTAAAGATACCCTTTTCAGATTTATTCAGTTTTATTGCAAACATGCACCCAGAATTCATTTCTTTAGACGCAAAGAATAACCCGAGCTCACAGCCTTCAGGATCTCATCTTTGCTGGCTTGCGTGGAAGAATAATATCAAAGAATTTGTCGAGTGGAGAGAAGAGGCAGGTGCCTTAGCAGAAAACAGTGGTAATAGATAAAATGAAAGACTATATGTTACAACATACAGGTGGCGAGGAGATAAAGAAAATAGGAAGGCATTCAATAAAGTGGGCCAGGATGAAAACAAATCAACAACAGCATAAATGGCTACCAAATCTACAAAAGAAAGTGATAAGAAATCCCACTTAAAAAGACAGCAAACTATTTTCACAGACCTACGAAACATATTCATACTGGCGATAAGTGCACAAGCTTGGGGAAAGAAACCTCGACTATACAGCAAAATGAAAAGTTATGTTTCATCCGAAAACATTCATTGCAATACACGCTAGAGGTATAAAAATTAATCAGAATATTAGCAAATGCAAGCTATGATTAATAGATGGATACTGAACAAGCTGATACTGAAAAATAATAATAATAATAATAAAGAGGTCAAATCTACTAAAATGACACAAACGAAAAAAACCATCAACAGAATTACACAATGCTAACAAATCCACACAAAACAAGCAAAAAGAGGAAAAGACAAAACAAAAGAACTGAAAAACCGCGGAAACAAAAATACAATCAAAGTAAAATATGCAAAACTAGAACACATTAACAATTATGTCAAACAGCGATAGAAACAGCATATTTTCAGAAGTACATATTTGCAAGTACATATGCAAAATGCCAAATGCATTATGTGTAATTTGGCTTCCCATAACATGGGCGGTGTAGATGAGTACGCTTCCCAGTATTTCATGTGTACTTGGAGATATGCGATTGAAGTACGCATATTGAGAAACGGCAAGTATGTCCACAATGAGAGGTGCGGGATATACATAACAGAAAATGACACCAAAAAGTAAAAGAACATAGAAATTATGCTTTGAATCTAAATTTTAATAATAGATTGCAAATACTTTCGTACTCTTTGTGAAGCAACTGATCGGTCTCCAGTTCATCACAGCATCAACTCAAAGAGACACACAACCCCCCCCCGGAAAGTTGTTCATTTTCAGTCTTTGCCCATCACCAGCTGCGATTGGCTGGAATAAAGGATACAAAAGTTTAATAGATAGAGGAATGGAAAGTCTGAAGAGAATCATTGTGACCAGGAGAAAATCAAATGAATTAAATTCAATGCTGCTTAAGGAAGGTTTTGTAGAAAACTACATTTAATGTGAACAAATTCCAGATGGAGTCTTACTTTCTTGCACAATAATCAAGTCAGAAGTTTGGAGTTGTCATCATTTATCTGATATTACTAAACATTAAACCTGGGTGATCTGAAATCAACTGAAATCAAACCGGGCTGTGTGACTTCCCTTAATCGCAGTAAGTTTGATGTAAGTCTGTGTGAACTACAAACTCCTCCACGGGTGGGTTTTCTTGTCAGTTAATGAGAGCTGGAACTAAATTCAGATCAGATTTCACTAAACATCCTCATCTTCTTTCATCCACACTGAAAACTTACAGCCGGGTAGATGTGAAGCCTTTTTGTTTGGAACAGACAATCTGAAGGCAGAAGTTTAATCCAAACTTTAACTATCCAGTAGTGACCATGATGTGCATGCACAAATCAATGGGACAGTTCATACTTTCATACTTTCTGCTGGACATGAAGTGACAAGCTCTCACACATAAAACTTGTTAGATAAACATTACAAACTGAGTATTGGCTCTTTCTCGAGGAAGGGATGTCCAGACTGGGAAGCATCAGGACAAATGATATGCCTCATGAATTATTTAACTTAGAGAGACATTAGTTGAGATTTTCCTGTGTGTTAGCACATAATCCATGTGCGTCTTCTGACACAGCGAAATACATTACGAACTGAGACGTCGCCAGCATAGAAACACTTTAATGTCTCTTTGCCTTGTGGGGCCGCTCTGACCAAGTTGGTGGACTGGGTCTACTTTCAATCACTAAGCTACAAGTTCAATCTCCCTTTCCCCATGTTCATATGTCAAAGTCTCCTTGAGAGAGACGCTACACACCAAATTGCTTTCAATGGAGGTGGAGTGCCATCGCCTATGGGACCATTGAAGCACTGAAAAGAAAAGAGCCAAACAAGTGAAATTCATTTGTGCACTTTGAGTGGAAAGTATGTCCTGATAGTGGAACCAAGTTTCAGGAACTATGAGTAAAACTTTCAAAACATTCACTGATTTGTATGTACTTCTCATTGATGTAGAAAGTCAGTAAAGTTGTCCGCATCCTTTGTTTGCATCATGTGTCCGGTCCTAGCGTGTTTCAACTACGTCTACCTCAACAACAGGTTGAATAATCCTTCTAGTGCAGTCGTTTCAGTCAGTTCATGCACTTCCCAGCATCAAGCAGAACATCTTGTTTCTAGTTTCCAATTTATTGAATATGTTACAGATAGCTTGTATCATGAATATACTTATATTAAAACCGAACTCTTCCCTCAAGGGGGAAAAAAAAATATAGGCGGTAGATTTAATCCTGCACTTCGAGAAAAAATTTAGAAAAGGTTGGCTACTAAATTATTTTGCCCAAAGTTTAGCCGTTGTGCAGTTGCACGTCCAGTTCATCTCTTGCCTCTCACAACTTTAACACATGCCTGAAACTGAACTGCTGTAGTTGAGAAATCACTATCGTTATTAAAACCAAGTGTTTTGGTTTCACTGCTGTGTAAATGAATCACATTTAATGTTTTTCATAAATCCCTTGTACTATTACAGTAAAGGCAAATACAATATCAATACTGTAAAGAAAACTGTAAACAATCTGAACTCTTTGGATTAACCCGAGGGCACTTCTTAAAACATCTGTGAAATTAGTACTTTCACCCATTAAAATCATGAAATCCATTCTCAGGATTTACTAATAGTTTAGTAACATTTCAAAGTTAGTATGAACACACACACACACAAAAAGACATTCATACAGTCAAATGTTTTTATTTCACAATAGATTTATGGACAACAGTCTCACTGGCTGCTCTCTCAATCTGATTGTCCCGTCCTAAACACTACATGTTATCAGTGTCCTCAGAGGTCATCATATCAGCTTTACGCGCAGAGGGTCCTGGGTTCAATTCACAGTGGAACATATGATTGTTTTAAATTTTTTCCATTTCGCCTCAGGTTGTTAAAAACAAGCAGATTTAAGATTGGAAGCAGGTTCAAATACCACTGGCTCCCTGAGCAAGACTTTTCACCCCACAGCTCCAAACATGTATACTTAAGGTTAACTATGAATCACATTGGTTAAGCCCAGACATGGGATTTCCTCTTATACGTGTTATTTTTAGATAAACAATTAAAAAAAAAAAAAAAAAGTCTGTTTTGTCAATGTATGTCCACTTGCACTGTAACAGGTTAACTGGCTGGCATCCAGCTAGTAAGTTATTAAGTGCAGAGTTCAGACAAATTGAGTGCGAATGTCTTTGACTTTATGTGTGTGTCACCCCGTTTTTCCTTTACTGGTTTTGGGTTTTCTGTTGCTGCTCAGAGTGGATGAATGACAAGCTGTCAATACGGGTAAACACAGCAGATCGATGGGCAGCGTAGCACTCACAGCATTTCTAGCCTTGAGATGTTCATTGTAGCATCGGGCCATTAGAAGCCAGAATTAGAAAAGATCCATAAGTCGATGGAGTTATCACAGAACAGAGTGGAAGAGAGGAGCCAACTAAAAGCCTCCCTTGAATGAGGAGAGGAAGAGGAGAGGAAGAGGAGGACTCAAAGGGGAAGCATTATACTATCATAATGATGTGTCGGTATTTACCACTGTATTCAATGCTGTTTTCTTTGTGTTTACTTCTTCACGCATTTTTCTGGATTGACATTGTGAGGATTATTTTTTTTTTCTGAGTTACAACAGATAGAAACAAGCCCCGGTTACCATAGTAACAACCTTGCTGATATTTTTTCGTGTTGGCATAAGCTCGTACATCACTCTATTTTGTAATAAAATCCTGTAATATCTGCTGTTGAGTGATAAACACACTTGCACGTAGGATCTTGATGGATTGACCTTGTTGAGGTTTTTCTCGGTCTCTGAGAAATTCCGGGAATATCTATCTAGTTTGACTTTTTGATGAACATTTAAAAGAACACGAGGGAGAAAATGTTTGTGGAAAGACAAAAGGGAGCGAAGAGGAGGATAGAAGAAACCACAATCTGACGCTTGTTTGGTGCACGAAACAAATGTGTCATCCATTCATATATCTGTCAAACAAACACAATATGGAAGAAGAAGAAGAAATGTGTGGCCAGAGAATTCATGTGTTTCAGTCGAACTGAAATACGTTATACTTTCAAACTTGGCAACACTTTTATATTCCAGCATGCTTGTGCACCAGCGCAGAAAGCAATCCATACAGGCAGATACCACCTGAACCTCCACCCTATCCTGCATGTTTGGGATGAACCTGAGTCAGGACTGTGAGCCAGGTCATCTCGTCGACAGAATAAATGGACACAACTTTTCACTCTTGAAACACTTGGAGAAAAAAAAAAAAATCTTGGTTGATTTTTAAACGACACATACGCACATATGCAATCAGCATCACAACGGCGAATTCGTTCGTATGCCAGGACACTCAGGAGAATATGGCCTGGGAGTTATGACACTCTGGAGGCTTCCATTGTTGTTATTATTGTCCAACTACTCACACATGTGGAAAAACTATTTACTACGGCCGGCCGTGGCTTAAATGTGGTGCAACAGCATTTTGGAAAAGTTGCATTTTGGGAGAGGCATTCAAATAATATGTGGCTGTGGCCACCGTAGTTGTGTAAATTAACTCCCAAAATACAATTTTCATTTTCACTTAAAAACAAGGCTATCAGGAATCTGTGTCATATTGATGTTGTAAATCACAAATTGTTTTTTTTTTTTTTTTTTTTACTTTGAAATAGCTGCACATGAGAATAACACCGCCACTTTTTGGTTAACATGACAGTTGACATGAGGGCCAAAATAAATAAATAAATGAAATGGCTAAGAGACTGAAGTATAATAAAACAATTAATCCATAGTCCAAAAACACAGATTGTTTGGTATTCAGGTCAGTCCAACAGGCAAAAGCACAAATAGCGAATCCAGGAACTGGATCCAGGAAAACAGGCAAGTAGGACCAACTGGTGATTAACACGGCTGTGGCAGCACATGTACACACAGTTAACAACACACACTTAACACAATCACTCGGGCACAGAAAAGGACAGGAGGTGGGCGAGAACCTGAGACGAGTTGCTCAGCAGCACAGTCAGACACAACATGAAACATAAACACACAACCATGACATGACTCAGAACAACCACCGTGAGATGGAAACAGAAACAAATAAACTGGCTTTATGTTAGAATTCTTTTTTTTTTTCTTTATCCTTCAGTACGTCTAACAGGCATTAGATGTAAAAATGTGTGAAAACATTTAAAACACAGCGTTGGTTCTGAACATGGAGAGAACAAAGTTTTTTACTGAAAGTCTGATTGCTCAAAAATCAACCTGAGGTAATGGAGGATGGAGCGTATTGAGAAAAGCCAAACATTACCGTACATTGGCCTTTCTGGACAGAGATTGTTGTGAAACAAGAAAAAGCTGCTGGCAATGTGCCTCTAACATTACTTTTAACGTTACTTTTAACATTGTTCATATTACCAAGGAAATACATTTGCTGGTATCACAACAAGTAAAGCATGTTTCATAATTAACCATTCAATATCTTCTTTACATAAAGTGTACTATGCACAGGTTCCATAGTGTAGTGGTCGTCTGCTTCACTTATGTCCAGGGTGCAATCCCCAGTGGAGCCATTTCTCATCTTATTCAGCACCATTGTGTAAAAATGTCTTACTGGGGGGGAAACCTCTCAAAACAAGGAGAAAAAATTGTATTTCAAGATATTTTCAACTCATAATGAGGGAAAAGTTTTTCCTACATTACAAGTGAGGATTGTCTTGGTAAGATTTATTGAAATATAATGTGACTTAGTTTAAAATTAGCAGGGAAAACCTATTCTTTTAACCAGTCATTTTTAAACTCAGTTTCTTAGAATAAGGACAAATGCTAAAAATCTGTGTTATCCATCCTGCACAAGAATTATCCCTCTTCGTCTGTCGTAGAGCACACTGAGAGACACACTTGTTTTTTTTCTGAAAGAATACTGGTTCTAATGCACCACCCCAGATTTCACCAACACTGTTATTCCTCTCTATGATAATTGCTCCCTTCATGAAAGCCATATTCACCTTTCGTTCACATGCCTTTTGATTTGCGTATCCGATTACGCTAACGCTGAGCTGGATTCTGTGAAAATGCAACTTCTATTGATATACACAATTTACAACCCGACATTATATCATCCACGGATGAAGGATTAATCGCACACTCCCATCTGTTGTTATCTCTGAGGATCTGTCAAACAGGAAGTGTGTAGGCAACAATAAGTATGCTACCTCCAGCAACTTGCAGGTACAACAGATGTCTGTGTAAGTCGTGCATTTACCATGAAAAAACAAAACAACAACAGGCTACTGGATTTTTTTTTCGGTGGAGTTCCTCTTTAAATCAGCTTGCATAACAAGCGCACGTCCTGATGTGAACCGCTCCCTGTGACACTTGCATGTGCCTACCTCCGTTCACTTGTGAAGCCATCAAGTCGAACAGTTTGGCAGGGAGCGATGTTTAAAAGGGCTCCGAGGTGAAGACTGTTGAGCTCCATGTTCCAGCAGATCTGTGAGTCTAATGGAGCCTGAAGATCCTGCCGCTGTCGAAGAGAGGCAGTAATCAGGCAGGTTTTTAACGCATGGCCTGCTCTCCACCAGCCTTGCCCATCTCGATAAGCACACCGGAAACACAAAGACTCACAAACAGACACAAAACGCACAAGCTTGAATTGAAGTTGAGAGGAAAAGGTAGCCGGTGAGAGTTTGAAGATTAAATGGTGCTTTAAGGGCTGCGAGAGGCATAAACTAAAACTCCATCTGGAGAACAAAAGCATAGCTGACTGACTCTCTGATTCCAAAGAGAAAAGTGAAAAAAACGTATTCATTCCAACAAATAGAGATGAGTTTTTGCAAACAGAAATCAGCCTGTAGATGGAAAACTGTTGACACTGTGTCTTTCCTCAACTCGGAACCTTAAATCTCAACATTTCTGAAGAGAAAACATATTTCATATTGACGACTCTATTTAAAAGTGACATACTCCGACCTTCACTGGCATAATAAATAGCAGTGCAGTTTGTTCTTTGAGTTAAAACATGCTCTGTATGCATTATTCAATTTTCAGACAAGAAATTTTGCTCAACGTTCTCCAGACTCCGTTCACTACCTTCTACTTAAAATGTTTTCAGTTTGGTTGTCCAAAAGCACTTTGAACGATTTTCTTTACTTACATTCTTGTTTTTTTCCTGATATTTTTGATGACTCCAATGTTCAAAAGACTTTCCCTCGGAGCCTTTAAAGTTCTGATCTAATCTTTTGTGGTGTCATGTCATTTCATGTAATGTCTTATGAGTTCTATCAGAAATATTGTGTAAGCAAAGCAATTCTTGATGGCTTGTGTCGTCTATGTTTAAATGTGATAAGAAGTCTTTATTGATGTATGTGTGACTTCTTTGAAAAATTGTAGAAATTATGCAAAGCATAAAAAAATCTGACTTGGGTACAGAGAGAAATAGATACATTTAAGACAGAAAAAGAAAAAATAACTAGAAAAGCACTGACAGAGCGCAGACCTCAGCCAAATGGTGTTTTCAAAGTATCGCCATATCTGGATCCGATCCAGACGAAATGAGGCACAATTCAGGGCAATGATCCTCCAAATATACATGTCAAATTTCAAGAGAATCAAAAAACAATTATATGAGTTATGATTTTTTGAAACTTGTGAATGGGGTTTCCAATGTTAAATTCCAGAACTTTTCCTGACCTTATTCTGGATCCGATCCAGATGAAATATTGCACCCTACTAGATATGACCATCCTCCACATCACTGAATTTTTACAAGTCAATCAGATATGATCTCCAAGAGATAGGATTTTTTGAAAACGGCTCAATGATAAGTAAAGGGGAAAAACAGGATCTTTGATATTTTATACAGGAATATGTTTGAACACATATATGAACACATTTTGAAATTCAATTGTATGCTTACCACCAGTAAATACCTTCTGAGTTTACTTTGTTTTTCACACCCAGACTTTCACCAGCAGACGCTACGACAGACATTTTCTGATTCTGTAACACATCAGCCCAAAAGTGACAAAGTGAGACGGGGACAAAGTGAGAAACAGGCACAAGAAGAAGGAGAGATGGAAATCTCCGAGTCTTATATAAAGATGCAGAGTAGACACACATTGCACTGCCTGTGGGCTGCAGGCTGAGCAGCCAAACTGCTTCAGCACAGAGGAGGCTCGAAAACCGTCAACAGCTTCCCCCTCAGAGAGAGAGAGAGAGAGAGAGAGAGAGAGAGAGAGAGAGAGACAGAGAGAGAGAGACAGAGACAGAGAGAGAGAGACAGAGAGAGAGAGAGAGAGAGAGAGAGAGAGAGAGAGAGAGAGAAAGTAATCTGATTGAAGCCCAAAATAAAGTCTCCCTCAAACGCCGTGGACAAGGTCAATTAGCTACCAATAATATTTTACAGAGGACGGGAGGACCCTTCACTCTTCACATTGATTTCAGCTCAGTGCTTCTTGTCGTGAGCAGTGTTTCATTCAGGCAGCAGAGAGAAACAGAGCAGCCCGAACTACTACTGTTTCTCTCCACACTAAGCCTTATTTTAATAGAAAATCAAGTTAAGCATCAACAAAGAAGCACATATCCTGATATATACCGACTTTAAAGGAAGTGACTGCATTAGTTTAAACACAGATTCATTCATTCATCAGTTGATACGGCGCTACTGGGCTCTGTTTTTCAAAATACTTACATTTCCAGGGTCCCTATCTGCACATACGCATGCACTTCTTTTAATTGAATGTTTGATACGAACTGCAAATCAAACAGACAAATGTTTTTGTTTTTTTCTATTAAAAATACATCATATCTTAAATATATCTTTTTGCACTGTAATGTTTCAATTTTCAACATTCACTTTTTGGAAGATGTGTTCTACAAATGGAAAAGCTTTTAAAAAACAAGAAGCAGAAGAAGCAGGGCTCTGAGAGAGAGAGAGAGAGAGAGAGATCGAGATTATCCGAAACCCAAATCGAACAGGACTCACTGAAACAAAACAGCTGTGTGCTCAGAGCCCACAGCAACCAGAATTAAAAGTGAGCTTTAACAGATCAGATTTTTAATCTAAGTTCACTGTTGCGGTCACCGGGGTCATCACATGAGAGCATAAGCTGTCTTGTCTAATGTTGTTTTTGTAGCACTTCAAATTTATTTACACCTCTTCAGTGACTCAAACATACAACTCCACAATCGGGTGCGAAGTTACATTGATCGTGTGAATGGAATATGGCAATAAAGACCTTGTGCAAGAACACCTTTCCAGGAAGTGTCAATAGTGTTTCCTGCAATGCTGCAAATGAAATTCAAACCCTGAGATCTGAGAACAGTGAAATGCACCGTTAAGCTTCTGTTTTATAGTAGTACTTGTTTGACTATTTAATTTCCGGTGACTAAATGATCACAAGCAGGATTAGGCATTGTACAGACACATCAATATAGTTGAGATGTAGAATAACAATGGCAGTCTAAGATCAGGATAAACATTCAAGTACTGCCAGTATCAACTGGACCATCTTACCCGAAAACTCTTCAATCATTAAAAGTACTGATTGCCTATGCTTATAGCTTCACTTATAGAAATCATTTGAAATTAATTAAAATACTACCAAACCCTAACCGAGATGCTGAGTGTGTATTTCTTTGTATTTCTTTGCTGTTGTGTTTTTTTTTTACTCGTGCCTTTGGAAGAGTTGGAACAACTGATGCTGTGGGTGATGATTCAGAAATGCAGAACCAGGCGAGTGGAAATCCGCCCACAGCTACCCTGAAAAGCTGCAGAGGTCTCTGTTTCCACTTTTAGCCGTGACACCTATGTACAGAATGTGTCTTCTTGTGTTTGCTGAGTATATTTTCGTCAACATTCTTCAACAATGTATTGTCTTGCCAGTGAGCCCAAAAGAACCTTCTTCACACCGCAAGGTGGGCAAAGTGAGTGGTACATTGTGATCCGAAATATATCAAGCAAATGACTGAGATCGTCAACCTATGCCATTGTGAATGCAATACAAAATCTTTGGCTTTGGGTTTTTCCATTAAGAATTGTTTTTGATTCTTCTCCCTTCTATGATTGGTTTTTGACCCATCACATAGAGGATATGTAAAAGTATATATATATATATATGAATCTCATTAGTCCCATTATGGCACCTTTGTTGATTTTGGTCGGTCCAAAAGTAAAAGGTATTGTCGACTTGCTGCCTCTGTTGAAGCCAAAGCTGGTTATCTCACGTGTCCAAAGCAGTTACAATGATGTGGGAGACTTGGTGTGACAATGACGATGAGTCAATGACAAGACAATGTGTCAGTGTTGGAGGTTGAAGAAGACCTGTCTTGGTCATCTGACAGGACTGACTGATGAAGCCAATTTGACAAGCGAGCGAAATATCTTCCACGACACAAGATCAAGTCCAGCTGATCTGATTCAATATGAGATTTATAAGAATCAATATTGGACATTAAGCATGATGGTTACCATAAGAAATAGGTTGTTCTGGAACTGAACCTAAATATCAATGGACCGATGTGTCAATAGAGCCATCCATCCATCCATCAATCCATCCATCCATCCATCCGTCCGATTCGATTGCTTCTCTCGTTTGGTTCCACTGAACCACGTCAAGCTTCGTTCCTTCTGTGTTGCATTGCAGGAATGCAGCTTCCCATTCCCTCTGAAACAAAGCCAACGTGCTGTTATTTATGTGTAAATGTAGTCAAGGTTGAAGTTAGGTGTAATGAAGATCGAATGCCAACAGACTGGGGTTGTTTTTCCGCACCAGATGTCTGCAAGTATGTTCCACGGGAATCTCTCGTTATTCCATCGCTGGTATTAACAGGTGCATATTTCATGTCAACAACTTTGAAAATCAGGATAAATAAATTTGACCCACCTAATCCATTTTCAGTTTTAAATGTTTTGATGATGTCAAGTGGGTCTCCTGTAAAAGTCCAATAGCTACTTTCTCTTTTTTTTTTTAAAAATAGGTTAATATTTTTGTTTAGTTTTATGGGATTTTTGCACCCTTTATTGTTCCATTTACCAAGGTAAAGAAAAAATAAATAAATAAATAAAAAAGAGTAAAAATCTGACAAAATAGAAAACAAAGCACGCAAAAGACCAGCAGCTAGATCCCTCACAACACCTCACACACCGTGTGCTGCAAGGCCAATTGTGCCAAAAAAACCCCCAAAAAAATCATTCCCTTTTTAAAGAGGTTGAGTGTACATAATTCTAAACTAAACGTAAGATTCATCCCTTTAACTATAACACAATGGACTATAGCGAATGGCCAAAAATAATTTCATAAACAAAACAGTTCGGTTGCAAAATCCAAAGTCAAAGAGCCAAAAAACAACAAGGTTGGTTTATATTTCCAGAAGACGTTTAAAACATAGGGATGTAATATTCAGTACATTAGTTTGATTTAAACACTTTTGTGCCGCTTAGATTACCGCGATGTAGGCTTACTCCATAGGGGGCGATGGTTAACTCGCCAGGGTTTCTTGTGAAGCAACATATTGCTCCACTTCTACAGGTGAGTAGAATCTTTGATATTTGCTCAGATGTGTAATAAACAGTACTGCTGGGTATTGCATGGCATACTTGATCCCGAGAGTTTGAAGTTTCTTTTTCACCGGGACGAAGGCTTTCCGCTGGGCTTGAACCGCCTGGCTGGAATGTGAGAAAATGTGAATCCTCTTGTGATGGAAGAATAGATCCTTCTTCTCCCGTGCCAAGCGTAGAATCTTCACTTTATCCTGATAATTCAGGAGCTTCATAATAAGCGGTTGTGGCCGTTCCGTCGTGTCGGCATTATCGGAATGAAACCTTGAATGTAAGCTGTGCAATCCGTTCCTTCTGAAGCCTCGGAGACCCCCACTATTAAGAGATTAGACTGTCTGCTTTTATTCTCTAAGTAGTCCACCTTTGACAGTAGTAAAGTCAAGTTCTTCTCCGGGGTTTTTATGTGCCCCTGGGCTTTGTACAATTCGTCCTCTGTTTTGCTCTCCTGCTGTTGGATCTCTGCGTATTGTTCTGCCAAGGTGCTCATTGAAACATCCAAATGGTTCATAGTCTTTTCGATAGTTTCAAGTCGAACATGATTCTGTTGTTTGCTATCCTTGTTTGCTTGAAGTATAGATTGCATCGTGTGTTCACCTGTCATTGCTCGATTGTCCCCATGTCAAGCACTCGTTAACAGAAGTGCAATAGTATCAAATTTATTAAAGTTGAATACTCATTGATTTGATGTCTCTCATTTTGCATATAATCCAATGCAGCAAAGTTGTTTTCAGAGCTCACATCACAGAGAATGCACAACCTTATCCTCCACCATCTTGTCTCCTGAGCTGCTTTATCAACCTGACCTAGCGTAGGAATAGGTAGTTTCTTCAAGGCTGCGAATACTTCCCAGGCAGCTCCGTATGTTTCTAATGAAACAGTCTTCCTGCCCGACTTTCTACAGTTGTTGTTGCTGCTGTACTTTGTGATTTTAGATGCCAAAACTTTGAAAAGCCCAAACTTTTAAGTAGGTCTCCAGAGTACAACAGCCAGACAGGCGCCAGAATTTGTGCCTGCTTTTAAAAAAGTGGCCGTCCGGCACTTTAGAGTCCAATTCTAAAGCTATGAATCTCAAACAGGCTTGGAGGGAAATCTCACTCTCCACCACTCAGATGCCTTAAACAGACTCTCGCACACACACATACGCGCACACATATGTCTCGATCACAGGTTGAGAGAAAACAGCTTCACTAAGTGATTCCACTGAAGCCTCCGAGGCGTTCAAACTGTGTTACTGTCACACCTCAATAACCAGCCAGCCTCTGGGATGCATCTCCCCTAACGCTGGCATTACACTGGAATAACTTTGCACCAGTCACCTGTGACAGAAGACAAGGGTGGGTTTTAAATCGTAATGGTTTTCGAAATCATTCTCTTATTTGCTTTCACATTGAACTGGCTTTTGTTTTTTGTTAGATTTTCATAAATCAGCATTAACAGTTTATGCAAGAAATACTTAAATGGCTTAAAAGTTGTGTAATCTGTATTCCTTCAATTGCTAAGCAACACCTTTGTTGTTTTTTTTTGTTTTGTTTTTCTGCAAGGTGCAACAAAGGAAAATTATATTTTGCTTGCAAAGTGGCACATGTTTAGAATATATAGAGTCTAGCTCAAATGTTGTATTGTTGTGATTCATCAAAATTATCTTCTTGGTTGAAAAAAAAAAACATCTGTGTACAGCAAAGAATAATACAAAATATTTGACGATTTTGTTTGTTTTATCAGACAGAGAAATGTAAACTCTGAAAATTATTATGTAATTCAAAACTCAATTGATTGAATGAACAACAATGTTGAACCTTGTTACACTAAATGAATGCCCATTTTTAGACTTTCAGCATTTCTCTGAACTGAAATGGTTAGCATCTTAAAGATTGTTATGTAATTAAGCAATGTGTTTTTACTAAGGTAAGTTTCTGCCACTTAATCAACTCCCCTTTCCACAACCACCAATCAATGAGGGTAACGATTCAGGAATACAAGTGATTGGCAGAGAACGGATTAACTAACGAGTTGAAAGTAGAGCGTTAACGTAGTTCTTAAAGTTGACGTTTCCTTTAACCAAATAAAGTGGTCTGGTATGAGTGTGGCTTCTCAGGAAGTAGACAATACAGCTGCTTGTCAAGAAGCAATGTAATAATGCTGCTAAATTAGTGGAATTAAGCAATACAAGTGAAATCCATTGACTATATGAATATGTATTATGATATTTCAAGTTCAAACAATTCTGAGTGGATAGAAGCGATTGTTTTTTAAGTCGGGTTTCGAACAACCGGTGCCGCCTATTCCTTAACTCCAGTTCAGAGAGAGTACTGTTCTCTTCTGTCTCAACTTGTGTCTGAACAGTGTTCTGCCGTCACAGTTTCTCTCTGAGATTTATTAACAAATCCTTAAATTCACACTTTATTGCTCTTTAGCATTTTAGTTAATGACTTTCTAAAACGTGCATTTGTGAGGAATGTGTGAGTAAAGGCTGGAAGCCGGTCACACCGACGTGCATAGAATCCAAGCTGTCAAATCCACACATAAATATATTTCTTTGTAAATTAAATTGTGTTGGTGGAATCAGTTCAAGGCCATAAAAAAATTGAGGAAATCTTCCAACTCTTCCAACTCGCAGTAGAATAGATCTATTTTTGCTGACTTTCAAAACATCTGTATTTATTTTTAGCTCCCATATAAAACCAACAAGTTCACTCACCTGAGCAACAAGCCTAAAAACATTTTGCAGACATATTACAAAAAATTAATGTATTGGTTCACATTTGATGCGATAAATAAATGAAATAATATCGAAGTTGGCCACTGTCTGTTTTTCATTGTCAATCCTAAACCTTCAACACAGCCAGAATATATCCATGCATGTATACACACTCACACTTAACAAACCTCACACTTTCAATTAGGTACTCCTCTTCATAGTTGTTCACGCGAACAGCTAATCAACCAATCACCAGGCAGACACTCAACGTATTTAGTCAGGAAGACGTGGTCAAGAGGATCTGCTCAAGTTCAGACTGAGTATGAGGCCACATTTACACGTACCTGGATATTTGAAAACACTGATATTTCTTTGTTTTTGTGATTCATGTGACTTTGATCGATGCACGGTTGTTAGTGCCAGACGTGCTGGTCTGACTAGTTCACAAACTATTGCTCGACTGGGATTTTCATTAACAAACATATCTAGGGTTCACAAAGAATCATGCAAAAATACTGGAATTATCCAGTCAGTTGCAGTTGCCTGGGAAAAAATACTTTGCTGATGCCAGAAGTCGGGTTAGAATGGCTAGAACTGCAACAGGAGCTCACATAACCACTTGTTCCAAACCACTGTATGTAGAAAATCTGTGAACACCTCTGATGGGCTGCAGCAGACCAAACTGGGTCCCACTGCCATTAGCTACAAACAGGAATCTGACGATACGCTTCACACACTCACCAAAATTGGATGAAGGATAACAAGAAAAAAAAAAAAAACACTGCCTCAAACTAGATCAAACTGGATGGAATTGATATGTGGTTCAAAATGCTGCATTTCCACCTTATGCTTTGTAAATAATCTTGCACATTAGCTAAACAAGGGCTGCTTGTGGCCAGCAGGTTGCCAGTTGCCCACGTCGGGTCTGAAGTTTGGAGTCCTATTTGTTGTGAGAGTGAACAGTCAAGGCACAAAAACTTTTTTTAAATAAGGTTGTTATCAAAGTCTTTTCTCCAAGCTGGACAGGAACTTTTTGTTGTTTCCTCTCTGCGTGTATCTGATCTATGAACGCTGAAACCTGGTGCAACACCACTTTCTGACAGTAACAGTCACAGGAGGATCTTTTCCAGAAATAGCATGCAGGGTTTTTCCTCTCAGCTCCAAAGAATTTGATCCTCATTATTCTCCCAGACAGCATCCTTTACTTAAAATTCGGTACGGGATCAATACTCTGGAGTGTTCCAGTAATGTGTGTCATCTCCTACACTCCGTTTATTGAATCAGCTTTTTCCTCTCTGCACCACTGAGCTGGTACTGATGATGCCAGAGTCTGAACCCCTTCAGCATACCTGCCTCGCTGTGTCATCATGTGAATATTCACAGATGAGTAGCCCCTTTGGGGTGAACCCAAGCAGAACAAAATCACTTAGCAACTCACCCGGTAGCCGTGCTTGTAATCTCCACAGCGATTCCGACAATTAGAAATTGTTATCCATTTGCCACCTCAACAGCTCACTGCACAAACAGAGTGCTGAAGAGTGAAAATACAAAATAAAACATTTAAAAAGTGGTAATGAGGAGATAATTCTGCTATTGGAAACTGCACTCTAGTGTACAAGCACTGATGTCGCGGTGAGGTTTTTACGCCCCCTCCACGCTGCTCCTCTTCATCTTTCCCAGCGAGGTTGATTTAGTCATGTTAATCGATGCCACGCTGATTGCTCACATCAGCCCAGACAAAAAGCACAAAGGCTGTTCACACAAAAAGCTGCTGCTCTGACACGACCCCGTTGTGTTATTCAAGCCAAAGAAAACTGGGTTAACATCCTTGACCATACAACCAGGTGACGTAACCGCACTGGCGCAGAGGAGGACGTCAACAAGTTGTAAAAATGACATCCAAACAGATCAAACTATCAGAACAGCCTCTATAAAGGACACGCCACCTGCACTGGTATTTGATATTGGGGAGTGAATTGGGAATTGAAGAATAACATTCTTCAGATGCTGGGCAGGAAAGTGAATGTAGAAAAATGAAAATCACTTTCATTTGAGACAGGCAGACACACTTCGTTAGTGTCGTTAGTCCCAGAAAAATTGACTGAAACTGCACAGTTTTTCTGAGTACATCCCCACCATACAATTATTATATTCTTTTAATTATCAATTAATTTCATTCATTTAGTATTTTGTACACATGAGCAATCTCATACATAAACCAATATCCATGTAGTCCGTCTATACACACATACATAATGAATACGCTGGACATAATGTGGCTAAAAAAACTGCAGAGACACACAATGGCAGGATACACAGCAACTTATATGACAAACTTCAGTGAGAAAACACAAATGGGTGTGAAGACACAAAAAGATCCATGCCAATTAACACGAAAATGCTTAAAAAGTAAAAAACGACTATAAAGAGATAAAAAAAAAATAACCACAAAGATGCCAAATATCACCAGAGACACATACAGTCACATATTCAGAAAGTAATTGCTGAGAAACACTAACTATGACCACAGAATGACCATAAAGAGACTCAACAACCACAAAGACACACATGATGATGACACAAACAGTTCGTATGACTCACAACAAGTTGAAACAGCCCCCCAAAAAATAAACACAGAGACACATAAAATGCTCATGAGGATAACAAGCAGAACAATTTTGTTGTCAATATTCTTTCCCAGGATATTGATCAGTGCAGCTTCACCTTGAAGCAATGTTGTTAGACTATACGCATAACAACAGCACGGTGGATAACTAGAAGAGCAGAGGGAGGGAAATAACTGTTCATGCAAACAGAAAGTTGTTTGGAGCTGAGCTATATGTGAAAGCACCACTGAGTAAGTTTCTCTTAAATAAAGGAACAGTTGCACCAAACTCTTCTGCAAGTTCATCCAAAGGCTCATTATAGACTCGCGCAAAAGTACTTGGAAGTGCTTTCCCAGTGAATCTTCCTTTTAACATCCCCCCCACTCTATATCCGCCTGCGTGTCTTCACTGTACAACACCCACCTCACTGAAAGAGGGAAGAACCTTTTGTTCCACCTCTACAGTCCCCAATTATAGTAATCTCTTCTTCAGCTAATCCTGCAGCACCAAACTTTGAAGTGGAGTGCTTTATTGAACATCAAAGTTGTCTTCTCACTCCCATGCTCATGCCAGTCACAGAAAACACTGTCGGATATAATGGGAGGAGATTGGCAGTGATTCGATGGCTGGAGGAGCCCATGCAATGCTAATATATGCTCTGTACTACTTATGCACTCAGCTGACTATTAAAAGCAAAAGGCAGCTGAAGCTCCGACACAAACGCCTCTGGTGAGGACCCAACGTTTTTGCGCTGAAGCTGCAACCCAGTAGAAAATATGATGGTGAGTAAATTCACAATCTTCTGTAGTTTTTGGGGGGGGTTTTTTGCCTGCAAACATTCGAAGGTTTCTGTTGCTTCAGAAGCTGCAATCACATAAAGATGCTATAGTGTTTGCCAATAAAGATTGCTGCCTCACAGCTTGTTGGTTAGCAACAAACAGCCCAGCTACAACATGTAATTAGCACTTGAACCCTCTGACGCTTGCTCAGTTTTCACTTTGTTTAATGGCTGGATCAGGGTTCACTCTTTACATATGTTGGTGACAAAAGCTATACATAAAGGGCCTGATTCACTCAAACTACCATCGTATGTCATTAAAGATGCAATCGTATAACCCTCAGGGGGCGACTCACTGGTCCTGCTTCAAGCATGCTAATTCGAATGCTTATGTAAATAGATTGCTCTTTCAGCTTGCATGCTTTTTGTGGATGAATCATAAATAACAGTGTGATTGACAACATGTGCAAGCAGGTGTAGCTAAATGAGGGTTTTGCTTACATCAGAGTTTGTTCACATGAGAATGATCTGCTGGTAATTCAACTGTTTCTGTGTTCCTTCGGTCGAGTTTGCCATGGATTAATTGAGATGCCACAAGCACAAAACAAAATGTGTCACCATATGGTTGGATGGTGGAAGAAGTTATCACATGCATTGGAGCATTACAGCTAATATGGGAGATGAGCAGTCATAAAATCAATTGTGGTACAACCACCTCCAGTCCATGAATGTGTAAGTAGATGTGAATGAGGTCAGTGAGAAATGGAGAACCAAGGTTATGGAGAAAGTCAGTGAGGTATGGAAAAGTGAGGTTATGGAAGCCTTTGAAAGTCAGCAGGTTAATTTGGAAGTAAATATGTTGTTGAAGTGATAGCTGGAGGAGTTTATGAAGAACCGGGCCTATGTGATGGATGAAAGGTGTTCTGGTGATGATTACGGCAGCAACATTTTAAACTAGATGGTGTTTAGAGATTTAAGAAGGTGACCAGACAAGAGAATTACAGTAGCCCAGACAGGAGAGTATGTTGATCAAGGGATGTAATAAATATAGGTTTGAAATTACAGAGCGCTGTTGAAGATAACACCCAGACTCCTCACCTGAGTGGAGGAGGAACAGATGACTTGTCGATGGTGATGAAAAACACAGAAGGTTTGCGAGGGAGGACCTGGAGCCAATAAGGAAAGCTTTATCACTGATAGTTTTATCATTGATGAGTTTGACAAAGGTGAAGGAGAACCAGAATTTGATGTCATGGAGGGAGGCTGGAGGTGATTTGATCAAAAGGTATAGCAGAGTGTCTTCTGCATAGTGATGAATTTGTATATTGTTTGTGCAGAAAATATGGCCAACGGAGAAGAGATAAAAATGGTCAAATATGTATGACTTTGGTCAGTTCAATATATTGTACATTATGCAACTCTGGAAATTTTGAATAATTTTTTGGTGAGTGTCCTTTATATGGGTGTTGTTGTGTATAAAGAGCATATGGATATGATTCTTTAAGCTTAAAGTGAAAAAAAGAATTACAAAACATTAAAATGTTGTTATTCAATAACTGCCCTATTCTCTTGCAAGCGATTTGTTTTGCTGCGATTGTTTTGTAATTCTGTCGTGTTTTTTTATTTATTTATTTTTGCATCGAGTTGAGGTTCTTTTGTGCTTTCCTCAATAGAAGCCCGTGTGGTTTGAGAGCATGTGCTCAGTCAGTCGGCAGCTGCTCCCTCACCTCCTCCGCCTGTCACATGTCGGGATGTGGCCACCAGCAATAAGTGCGAGTGGAGTGTGAAATTACTCTTTACTTAGAATTCATCCACCCTCATTGATCATCCCATTGAGTTGGTTTTAGGTCAGTAAATGTGAAAATCCTACTCTGCTACACAGCCATTATACTGAAGGTGAGGCTGCGTCAGAGCCGAGCGATTGTTTTACCTGTAAATTCATTTAACACAAGCTTTACTGGGTAATCATTAGAAT
>OMNM01065091.1:23019-33293 GCA_900302745.1 Parablennius parvicornis | reverse complement strand
TTCGGGTGGGGGTGGGTGGGGGGATTTAAGACCTAACAGAAACGCAGACTTGATTCTTCAAACACTGATGTCTAGTCCGGCAGCTCTGTTTTTTAATTGCTTTTGATATGAAGAACCTTCTTTTTTGAAACTGAGGCTTCTGTGGTGATCTCTGATGTAAATAAAACTTATCCAATTGTTCTTTCTTCCAGTTTTGAGGATGATTTGCAGATAGTAGATAACCTTCATTTAATCCGTGATGCCATAAAAAGAGTGTGTGAGGTATAATACATATTAACACACTTCATCATCACATATTTTAGTTAAGCTGGAAGCTCTATGGGAGTATTTATAATGGGCTTGTCAGGTCAGCATTTTGGTTTATGAAGATTTTTGATCACAGGTATCCCAGAGTAGAATTTGCATCCATCAAACTTTCATCTCTTTTTGTCAGGGGGGCAGGGATGGAGAATCAAACTGCTGAATTAGCTTGATTGAAAGGTGATCTTCATTTGTTTGTTGAAAAACAGTCCTCTTGTTATAGAAGAATAGAAAAACATACAAAGCAACCATTGATAGTCAAAGAAAAGTTGGGTGACAAAGTATAGAAGAATGGAAGGTTTTCTATATAGACATTCTATATGACGGACATCAGATAAGGTTTGGAGACTAGAAACAGAAACTTAAAATTTTTACTACATTTCAAACTACATTACTGATTGCTCTCTTGACTGCAGCAGTAATTCGATGGTGGCTCACTCTGAGAAGTTTGAAACAGAAGATTGCTAGTTTGAATCCCAGTGCTGAATCTGTTTTATTCTTTTCACTGGTGTCACGGTTTAGGAACCTTCCCTTTAAAGAAAGGAACTCTCTAAAACAGTCCAGTGGCCTGATCGGAGAGTCACAGCTGAGCTTTCAGCTGCGGCGATTGTCCAACTCCATTTCCGGTGAAATCTCCCATCTCCGAAACCTCAGCAAAGCCAATTAAGAAAACACATTATTTTGTTACTATTCATGTTGGATGAATTACAGGTTCGTGAAACCTTTGAAAAGGTGTCAGTTCGCCAGGTCAGGAAACAGCAGACAAATGGCTTCATGAGTAAACGTGTGACTTTCTGCGTTTTCCCTTTTAGTCATTGAACTATGAATCCATTCAGAGCAGTCCTGGATTACTGCAAACAGGTAGGATCAATCCATATTAGTCCAAACTGACACAACAACTCTTGAAATATATAAATGTTTGTATATATTTCCAGAATCGCTCTGGACTTGGTCCAGGACCAATAAACCCTATCCACTGACATCGTAAACAGCAGACCTGAACGGAATTCTTGTCAGTGACAAAAAAAATCTTTCCCAGTTCACTCTGTTTGTGGCAATCAGATTAATCACCAACCCAATCAAAATCACATCATGTAAACACTCCTGTCTGATGAGACTGAAATTACAATTGATTTGGAAGAGGTGGTTTTTTTTAATTTTTCTGATCATAGCCCATCTCAATTCCACATGGATTACTTTCCACTGGTGGTTCTTTGTGCACGTTTTTCAACAATTCTCCATGTGACATTTAAAATTCACACTAACTGGCAGTATAAGAACTGGTCGATGCAGGGGACAATGATGCCAAAAGAATCGCTCAGTGCTCATCTCTTTCTGGCCGGGGAGAATGTTTGTTTGTTTTTCTAAATAATAACAACAAGCTCCATTTGTCTGGTTGACAAATCAATGCTGGATGGTTCATCTTATGCACATGTCACAAAGTCAATATCTCAGTGCCCTGGGTTATGGAAAGGATCCACTGGCTGATGTATAGCATATATAAACCCACACGTCACTCTGATCACTTTATTGAGAGTTTATGTAAACGGTACAATCTGAACTCGGTCTGAATGAGTTCAATCACACTGACAAAAGTCACCATCTAAACAGAATGGATGTCAGTTGCTGGAAAATGTTTTCTTTTCATGATGTAACGGCTGACACAATCACCAGCAAGAAAGTCCAGAAAAAAACGGAAAAAAAAACCGAGCAAAACTGTAACTTTTTTTCACTTAACATTTTTCTGCTCACAATGTGATCAGCTCTGTTGATAAAGGTAATAAAAATCTTATCACTTCTTGTCCAATGTTATTATTTCTTTCACCTGTGGCCTTTCTGCAAAGCAACGCTACAACGAGAAGCAATCATTGAAAAAAAAAAAAAAAGAAAAAGGTCACCGTGAGCAGCTGACATCATTTTCATGCCATAAAGCTGCACATTCTTCTTCACAAGCACAAAGAACATTCAGAGCTTGAACACTTGTAGGTTGAGTCATTCATTGTTATAATTACCAATGAGAGACAATCGGAGCGCAAATAAAGAATAAGTAGTTAATAATGTAGTTTTGTGCAATAGGATATTTTGTGAAACTTCTCATTACCTGCTTCCTCGCACGCATTGACCTTTCAGCTGCGTCAATATTGAACGTCGTACATGTACTTCACATGTTTCATGACTCATAAAGGGCGGCGACACTCACTGGGGTCTGAATGAAGCCTTCCGCATTTTTAGGCCCCATTTACACGACAAGGTTTTCAGCGTCGGTTTAAACGGCGCCCGGAGCCACTGAAAACACAACTTTGTGAAAACATGTCTCAAGGGGAAACTTTTTGAAGATGCTCTTATCTCATCTTCATGGAAATGGAAGAAAAGTAGTGGTAAATAGTTGTTCTGAGTAGACGGACAATAAGAACAATGTTTGCCTTCAGAGTGTCATGATTCCCCGTCCGTGTTCTCCCTGGGACTTGTTAGTTTTATAGTTGACGGTCATCGTAAAAAACAATCCAACTTCATCATCTGTTATACAGAAATATCCGTGGATTCTTCGTATTAATAGCATATTGTTCTGTGCACACTTGTGTGTGTGTGTGTGTGGTTTCATTACAAAAAGAACCGGTACAAAGTTGTAGCCCGGCATGCTAGCAGCACACATTTTCAACGTTGCCTCCATTTCCATGTAGCTAAATGGAAATTGTTTTAAAAATGTTGCCAAGTAAACAAAACCTTTCTGGAGTGAAAACGCAAAAACGATGTGTTTTCACTGTGATTTCTGTGATTCCTCCCACCGATCCATTGTTACTTGTGGTGTTTCCCTCTGCTCTTGAAGTAGCGGTCTTTGAATCACCTGGTGCAGCCACTTAAGAAACCCTCAGGGGTCAAACAATAGACCTTGACTGAATTTTTAGCCTTGGAAAAATTCACTCCCAAACAGCTTTTGATCAATTATTCAGATGCCACGCTTTCTTTTGTCTGCACGGCTTTTAGGTGATTAATTACAGCCTGGGACAAACAAAAAACAAAACAAATAAAACACTACAGGAGGAAAGGGCTTTTGTGCAAAAATGATCAATCGTGGTCAAAAGATATTTGTAAGAAAAGAAGGACCCAATTATCTCCTTCTTTCTACAGCTGGTTTGTTAGAGAGAGGATAATCTGTTTTTGTGTGGAGCAAAGATGGCCTCCATACAGCAAAACGAGAATTATGTGTGAAAAGTACCAAACTAATTTTATGTTCTGTTTTGACGTTTTGTGAATAGATTAAAGAAAATAGTTAGTGGCTTGATATTCCTACAAAGATTTCAATGGAACATCAGTTTGAGGACTTATGACCATGTTCGTTTTATTATTCAGTTCAAATCATTTTCAAACATCCATGTTCGCTAAATATTTCATAGCCTTAAAATTCATGAGCATATTCATCAGCTAGAGTATTGAAACATTAAACATCCTGATGATTTAGCAATAACAATGTTACTGAAAGCAACAAGTACAATATTGTTTTCTACATTAAAAAATCCAGACATTTTTGTTTGCATGAATTGAAATGGAATGGGATGAAAGACATGGAATGTCTGATGTGCATATGTTAAATTACCATCTGTCCACTTAAAAAAAAAAAAAAAAAAAGATTCTATATCCATGTTTCAACAAGCCAATTCAGATAATTACTGTACTGTTGGCTGGGTTCAGGATAAAAATTACAAAAAAAAAAAGAACACTGCTTTGTTATAAAATAAGTGGTATTTGTGTCTTACGTGACTTGATTAGTTTGACATTTACCTTTTTACAGATTTGAAAAAGAGTCATGTGGTTTGGAGGTCGCTGGTTATTGTAACAGTCATAATTGCCTCAAGCACACAAGGTCACTTCCTGTACAACCATGTAATCTCTCTTGGTAAATCACTTTTTTTTTTTTTTTTTAAATTTCTCTCTAAAAGCTGTAAATTGTATTGTGATCTCTGTCTCATCTCTGTCATACATTATACAATATTTTTGACCTTTTTTGATTATTTTTGGTGTAATTTGGATTCTGTAAATGTCACAAAATCATAAACATTTTCTTTATTGTTGTTTGATTGTCTCAAATTCTTCTGAACTCTCTGCATCACTACTGTTATCTGCTAAAAGGTGACCCCTTACAGAAAGTGAGACCCTCTAGATTTTAATGGTTTACTCACAGTTGCAGGAATGTGGAGAACATGAAAATGCCATCCATCCATCCATCCATCCATCCATTCATACACACACGTTCACATTCAAAATGTGAGCAAGTTAGAGTCCATAGTTCACATAAAACACTGTAGGACGAAGCTCAGATACTCAAATTGGAGATATTCTCACTGTGAGGTGAGGGAGATAACATAAATACTCCAGTTATTCTTCGGAATGCAAAAAGTTCCGAATATGAGGGGGCGACAAAAGGCCCAAAGACACAAAGTCAGCATGAAGTTTAAAATATTAAAAGTGTTGTGGAGGTTAGATTATCTTCAATCCCACCTTAAGTCAGCAGCAGTGGTCTGATTGCAGAGGATTCTGCAGAATTGCTGCTTTGTCACCTCCGCTCTGCTTCGTCACGGCCTGCCGCACGCACAGTGTGAAGAGATCTCACTCACTGTTATATAAAATAATCAGAAACATTCCTGGTTCATGCCTTTGTTGAAATACTTTACAGGACCTCTGCTTTTATGTAAGAAATGTGAGCAGCACCGTTGTGTGGTCTTTTGGTTCATCTGCAGAGCAATTAAATCTTGATAAATATTTTTGCTTTATTGCCAAATACCTTTGCGATCACAGATACTACTCCGAGCAAACAGGCTGAAGGGTTCAAGGCCAATTTTTTGCCTGACGCTTTAAAGCATTTCAAAATCGTCAATGACCGCTTTGATTTTCTCTCTTTACAATTTCAAGGTAAAATGAAACACTACTGAAGTTAACTATCAGGTACAGTAAAGATTTAAAGCTGCAGAAGTTGCAAGCACAATGGAATCATGGCCATTACGCAATCTCGTGTTCCCACACGTCGGGAGGATCTGCAGACGAGCGTTTCGGGAAGCACTCAGACTTTGTGTTTCCGCAGTTCAAACAGACTGTAATCCAAAGGTGGAGCTCATCCAGGCTCATTAGGGCAGCCCGGTTTTGATGTGAAGGTAAGAAGTCCAGCCTGAGCCGGAGGAACGAGGGATTTGTGGGATGAAGGATTGTTTAGTGACTCGTGAGAGGAAGTAGTGACCGATGTGGGGTTAGAGCCTCCTGCGCTCGCTGCTCTGCTACTCTTAACAGGTAGATCCCAAACAAACATCAGCAGCATTTATGCGATCACTTTTTTTTTTTTGGTCATTCTGATTGAATACATTTCCCATTCCAGGTTGATGTGACCCGATTCATCTCAGTCGATCAATCCCATAATGCTTTGCACTGTAAAAGTTTGCCGTTTGTGACATGTGCACAGGATCCCACTCTCGGCTTTAACCAGAAGGCTGCCGGTATCAAAACTGGAATCAACTACAGTTACTACGCGTCTCTTCTTTTTTAACTGCAACATCAAAGAAACATTCTCTTCGTTCAAAACATAATAAGGAAGAGACGAGCATTGGTTGTTCTCACAACAATGCAACTTCGCCATCTTCCATCTCGTCATTGTAAAAAATGTATATTATTTATTATTTATATTATACTATATTATACTATTATTTATGTTATACTTATTATGGATTATTATTTTTTGTTGTTTGTTTTGTTGATTTCACTGTCTCATGTTCGAAATAAATCAATCAATAAATCAATCAACAAATAAATAACATATTAGTTTGGTACAGCAAGTGTACATTTTATCATCGATGTGCTAAAAGCAGCAAAAATAGAAATCAGTGAGACTTGAGCGAGTTTGACACTTGGTGCTATAGACAGTCTACAAAACTGCTTTTTTTGTGTGTGTTTCTGTTGTGCAGTGGTGGGTGTCTATCAAACAGTTTTATTGTCGTTAATGAAAACTAGTTTTCATGACAATATGTTTGAATCTGACAAAAACGAGACAATAAAATATATGAAACCAGTTGCGTTAGCATGAAAGCTAACACTGATAGAAATGAAGTTTTCCTAATGGGAAGCACAAAGTACTCAGATTACTGCAGAGGTTATGCAAATGTGTCAGGGTACACTGGAGCAGCACAGTGTGTTGTATACCAAAAAGCTGATCGTTGTATGTTCATGCAATGTGACGATTTGTGGAGCAAGAACACGCAATTCTGTCCCTGGTGGTGCAGAAAGAGTTCTTTGCTGTGAACGTACTAATGAGGAAAAAAGGAATTTGACGAATCATGAGAAAAGTATTCTGCGTGAAGGCTTTTGTTAAGAGACTTTGAACTGCACTGCCCTCGTCACTTCACTGCTTGCGTAACAGTGTTTAATCGTATTTTAATAACTGATGGCTGATATTAAATCCAAGTATGTCGGGGAGCACAAGGTAACTTGTTCCATTGTCTTCGATTCCAATGGTAGCGTGTGTAGGGTTTTAAACACAAGACGAGGAAAAAGCACAGATCTGTGCCACTTATGATCTCTTTGCTCGCCTTTCAGGTCAGCTCGACCCTGAAGCCTCCGAGGAGGCGGCTGGAACAGGGTGAGAGAGGAGCGGGTTGGAGGGTGAAGGCTTTAACACAGGAGAGAGCACACAGAGATGAGAAAATATCAGTCACACTCAACTGCAGCCTTAAAGAGCTGCTGTTTCGAAACTTTTAGACTCATTAAAAGAAAAAGTTTTGTGCTTTGCGTATGTTTTTTTTTTTTTTTTACTCCCTACATGCAACTCCTTGTATGTAATAATACATGAATGCATTATACGATCAATATTAGATAATACAACTAGATTATTAATGGATTCATGTCAAATACTCAGCTGCTTATTTCAGACATACATGATTCTTACTAATACAGAAACAAAAAACCACTGGAATTAAACAGGGTTCCCAACTTACAGTATAAGATTTATTCCTAAAGAGCATCGATACAATAAAAATGATATTAAATCCAGACCTAATTTGCAATACGTTCTTGTTAGGGGATAAAAATCAGAATGTGACTGTTGTGCGTATAAAGTACAGAATATGAGCCCCGAATACTGAAAAGAATAAAAGTGGAAAGTTTAGTGCGTGAAAGTGCTGCTGGAGTGGACTTCTCTGCTGGCTCAACTGCCATTAATGGTACGCTTTGTCAATTCAACGAACTCTTTTGAAAAAGACTTCTTTTTTTCCTCTCTCTCCTCCTCCTCACACTCCCAAAGCCAGAAAATCTCCACCTCAGCAGCACTTGAACACATCAAACTTTGTAACTTTCTTCCTCTCTTGTCTGAACCTCCGTGAACTGAAGCAAATCAACAAAGTCCACAAAAAAAAAAAAGAAAAAAGAAAATAACCCCAGGAAGGTTTATGATATATATTTGTAAAAGAGTATGATAATCTGATCAAATCCTTTTTGCTTTTTTGACTCTAACAAAACTAGACGCAGCTATCATTAACATTATTATAGTTGCATAAGTGTCTCGTCTGAATGTTTGTGTTTTATATGATTGCAGTTTTTGAAGTGGCTCATCATGAGTCCTTTGTTAGAAACATTTCTGGTGCGTTGCTGCTATCAAGGCCAATCCTCCCTTTAAAAAAAAAAAAAAATAAATACATTTTGATCTCACTGGGACTTCCATGGGTAGTGAAGCACTTGTTTTAATAGAAGCTCTTTAACATTTGAGTTAGTGGGTTCAGTTCCCAGCACACAGATGATAAACAAACCTCTGTGGTGAGCAGAGTGGAAAGCAGAAAACAACAGTCCGAATGTGATGTGGCTGATGGAAGGTTACAGTTTTAAAAGCTGTGAGATGTGATTACACATCACCAAAGTTATTAAAGTCTTTATAACATTTGTTGAAAAACAAATCTATGTTTTCTTAGAAATTTTTACCATTTTCTTGGGGGTTTGGCCGGATTGGAGCCTCTTGTGGGCCGGTTTTGGTTCGCTGGCCTTATGTATGACACTCGTGATTTAAATGGTCCCAAAATGTCAGCTACCAGTCAGTTATATCACATTTTTACTCAAAACACTGCGTTTTATTTCACATTTCCTGTCAACCAACAAAATCACTCTAAATAGATGAATTGAATTGTGGTGGAAATGAAGGGTTATTAGAGAAAGATATATATTTCTACAGTTTGTTTGATATACTGTAGAAATAATGGAGATTTTATCCGAGCACAAAGCTTTGCAATTTCATTATGACCTAATGTTTCGGTGAAATGGTAATGAAGACGGATCGTCGCCACTGTCTGGAAATGTGTCAGGTGAATTGTTGCAGAGAGTTACGACAGTGATTGTGTTCAATAAATGGAATTCTGTAAATTCAACCCAAGTTTCCGCCCTGGTTTAAATGGAATGTGGGCTGCGGGTGAGTTCACAGTTAATTCTGTGAGTTTTTGATTTTAATCCTAGCAGGTTTTAGTTCTGCTTTAATTAGATATTAAAATATATTTATTTGATGTGTCGTTCGCTCTGCCGGTGAAGTCTCTATGCAGGAAAGAGACATTTCATCTCCCCTCGGGTGAAAATAACTAAGCCAAAGGGGGTATATTTCCACTCAATTTCACCCAGCATATTATATCTCGGTGTGACAGGTCCACTGAAATATAGTTTCAGTAGCTGCTCTATGGATTTCACAATTGTACATTTAAAATCCAACAGTTGAGTCACCTGACATTTAACTAATTCAGACGTTATAGAGCTTCATATATATAGTCACGAACGACGACAGTAATGAGTCATCTCAGTGTGAAGCTGCTGAATTTAAAGAGATTGTGAAGAGCATCTGACATGAAAAGACAAAAGTTTTCTCTTTTGCAATATTTCCAGCCGAGTGCATTGCTCATTCAGAGTTCAAACAAAGAATCCCCTTGAGAAAACAATGGCGTTAATCATTTTGTTATGTGTAATTGTGTTTTATTTGAACTGTATTTTGAACGCTGCCAGGTAACAAGGAAGAAAGAATTGATTATGAAAACGCTGCGCGTAGCATGAATAATGGAGGTTAATGTCAATCTGTATTACAGGGCCATGTTGAAAAAAATACAATGATCCTCCAATAATAACTTAAAGATGGGATCTTTTCTTGAAGCGCGGCCCCACTGAGCAGCGCACTGCTGTTTTATTAATGAAAGGCAGGACGCACAAAGATGTCTCATTATTTTTCCATGAATATCTCCAGAGAAAATGAAATCTCCCCCTGAAAACCTTTCAGCCTCACCTTCCAGCCAAAAGGAGGGAAACAATCATCAGGAGCGAGCGGCGCGCCATCGAGGCTCCATTCGCAAGCTCAGACGTCCTCTCAGTGAGCACAGAAACACAATTTACTCGGCTCACTGAGGACGGGGTCTTATCTGGAAGGCGGAATATAAGAGAATTAATGAGACTCGCACGGTGATGAGCTTCAATCCGCCGACTCGGACTGCCCGCCACCTTTTCTGATGCGGCTGCTCCGCGTCCCTCCGTCCCTCCGAACACTCTTTCACCGCACATTTCTAACCAATCACCTTGACATTCATTCAATTAAATATCCTAAATATATTCTACTTAACGCAAAATCAATTAAAATAAAACCTGAATTTAGCTAACTGGAAAGTGGTTTTACTTCCTTGTGAAGCTCACGTTTTAGCATTTCAAAGCAGCAGGCTATTTGGACAGTTATAAAATTACAGTTTCCTGTGAAAACTTGTAGGATTTCATTCAGTGTAGTTTAATACTTTTCAAACATTATACCATATTCTTTTAGTTTGACATTCAAAATGCTCATGGAGAATGAATCTAAAAACCATTAAAATTTAAACACACAATCCAGAGAGAATCCGAAAGAATAAATCAAAGTTGTGGAGTAATCTAAAACACTTGGAAAATGCACAGGGAAAAATACAATAAAATAGAAGTAGCCCCCTAAAAAA
>OMNM01065091.1:10301-22999 GCA_900302745.1 Parablennius parvicornis | reverse complement strand
AAAAAAACCCTGCAGGGGATGAAAAAAACAAAACAACATATTGACCATATTCAACTACATACCGAAAGAACACTTTGAGCAACGCCACCAACAAGGAAATTATCACAAAGTGACATAAAACAGTGACAAAAATACTGCAAAATGATTTAATTCCCACGTATAAATTTAAAACCAACTAATTCTAAAGACTAAAGCATCCACAAGAAGTCTTAAAACTGAAAATACAAAACATTAGTTAAGGAATCCTGCCATTGTGTGTGTGAACAGACATCGATTTCAAAACACTGTTGTAAATGTGAGACTTTCCCAAAATGAAAATGCAAAAAAAAAAAAAAAAAAGCATTTTGTATAAACAGACCCTGAGTGAGCAGGACAGAGAGAAACAACAGCTCTGCAGTTTTTCAACTGTTTTCGCTCACAATGAAAGTCATGCTAGAGAAGCTAACTGACACTTCATTAACTTCACCAACAATCATGAAAGGAATCATTCAACAAAATGTGTGACTATCCTTATAAATACTTAGGTAAAAAGTGCAGACAAGGATAAATCATTTGATAATTTGGAGGAAGTGATACCATCCATCCATCCATCTATCCTCTGTAATAGGACATAGCATTGCGAGGCAGTGGATCCTGAACGGGTGTCCAGTCCGTCAGAGGACAAACACACATCGAGATTGACAAAAACCCACCCACATTCACACTTTTTACAATGTAAAGTCTCCAGTTAACCTCAAACTTGGAGGAAAACACCAGATGACTGGAAAGTTCTCACAAAACTGTGCGGCTCAGGAAGCGGGAGGAGATGCATTCAGTCCCGAACTCTCTAGTCACATGAACCTTCCTGAGAAACTATTTCCGTCTACCTGTGTTCTCTAATTGAAAAAAGAAAAAAAAGGAAATTGTTAAGGCATTAATTTCTCAGGGTCATTTTCATGTAAATCACATTTTCTACCATCTCAAGCACGCAGGCCCACTTTAATAACCTCTGGCAGTGTGACGTGCTGCTTGTATTCACCTCTGCTGCTCCTTCATTAACGCTCTCCCTGGACTCCCCCTGTCCTTCCTGTGACTCCTCGTCGCTGCGCTGCACTCTAATAATCCACTCATGTACATTTTCCCACGTCTCCTTGTGTTGTTTACACTTCGCCCTCCTCCTTCACCCGGTCGGAGTTTCGCGCAGACGCGCAGCCTTTCAGTCCGGATGTAAAGAGGTGGCGGTGCAGGGAGCAGAGAGTGTTCAGTGGAGGCTGCCGTCGAGGACAAACGGAGGTGGATTGAAGTCCAGAGCTCATACAAAAGCAAGGCTACCCACAGGCACATTTACATATCTATGAGAAAGAGACACGGAAGTCAGAGCTCAGACTGGCCTGTCTGACCTCCATCCACCTTAAAGAGCTACAAAGGAGCCTTCACCATGAAACCTTATAAGAGTCACTTAAATTTTATTGAATTTAATCAGAACTTCATCAAGTCCTTCAAAAATAGAAGTTGGGTTCTCTTTAGAATGAAAACTCTGAAGGCCCTTGCGGGTTCCTCCAACTATTTGGAATAGAAAACGTTTGGTGCAGTTTTGGGATCAGCTTACACGACTTCGGTGCTCGGAGCCACTGAAAAATGTATATTTTTGTAAATGTAATCTTTTTTTTTTTTTTAATTAAAATGTGACAACTTCATCATTTAGTCAAGTGACATAAAAAAGGAGATGCTCTTTTTAAATTCTTTGAAAAGCTTAAAACCGCCTCTTTGCAATGATTGCTGTTAGACTGAGACTGTGATCATGATGTCTCATGAGCTTGAGGACTGTCGCAGTCCCGGAAATACTTTTTCTTTAGTGAAACTTTCTCAGAGTTCCTCTGTTTGACTGTATGCATTGTTGGAAGTGTGGCTTTTTTCAGGTTGTTGCTTTCTTCCTCCTTCCAGGTAAGCTTCAGGATGTGCAGTTGCCAGGCGCTTAAAAAGGTTGATTGTGTTGCTGCAGCATTGAACCTGTTTGTTGCACAGACTCCACCGTGCTGCGGTTTTATCAATGGCAGAAAAGGACGCCCACACAACACTCCTCTTTCTTTCAGCCATGCTTTTGTTTTAGACGCACAAGCTCAACTGCCGTTAGCAGGCAAATAAAATCCTTAACTAGAGTCGCAACACTTCTATTAAATCACATGAATGGACGAGATCAATTTCAGGCTTAATTCACGTTCGATAATTAATATCGATACTTTATTGCAGTAGTTGATCCTCAACTAAGTAGTGTTTGAGTATCGATACATCTATATCAGAGAATCAATATGCCCCGCGCCAGAGAGGTGCAGAGAATGTTAGTGGCTTGGTTTGAGCGCTGAAACCTGTGATATTTGTGCTGTATTCATGAAGTTCAGTTATAATACATAGGGGCTGAGAGTGTTTGTAACTCCCTCTATCCCATTCCTTGACTTCCAATTTTGTTCGCTCTGGATTTATTTTGTTTTCCATTTTTGTCATGGGTGACAGCCAAGAAATATGTTTTTAGACGATACATCTCAATAAATGAGACAAATAAAAGTTTTATGACATTACAACATTGCGGCTGCGGTTTGCTAGGAGCACATCGAGGACTTGGTAAAAGAAAGAATCCAGTTTAGAAACTAAGTAAACTTTTTTTTTTTTTTTTTTTTTACTGCTGCTGTTTGCTTTAAAAAAAATGAACCAAGGACATATTTTTAGCTGAAGATCAGGGCGTAATGTGATCTTAATGGTATATTGTACGTGATAATTGGTTGTTAGTGCAATTAGCATTAGCATCTGCTTCTACAGCTGGAAGCTGCCACCCAAACCCCAGGTGCAATTTGGAAAACAAACAGCGGCAAGGCAACTCTTTTTGCCCATTTTAGAAACAAGGTAATTCATTGTGGCAAAAATTTAAAGGCAGTTAAACTTGTTTATTTTTTTTTATTATAATTATTACATGGTTAAATAATGAACAGAAAGAGACCATGCTGCTCTCACAATGAGGTGCTTCTGTTTTAACAACCAAAGTAAGTAAGTTTCCAAACTTAATTCCACATGTACTGTATAATCTTACATTATCGGTTTGCTGCACCTCATGGTGAACTGAAGTCAATCAATGAAGAAATAGCTAAGATAACAATGGCTGAAGCTCTTGGTTAACAGACACTGGTGTAGTCTATCTGTCATTCATAGGAGATAGAAGAGGCATGACTTAAATATAATGTAGAACCCCCTTCAAAGAGACATTTATCTAGAATGTATCTTGTCAGGTTTTGGTGCTTTTGACTTTCATTTTAAGAAGATTCTTAGTATGACTCATGCCTCTCCATGCATTTTAGGAGTCTTGTCAACCCACATAACTTGTTTACCTCTTCCTGATTGCAGCTCCCTTCCCTGTTCATGCCCTTAGTTGTATCATAATGCACCCTACAGCCCCAACCCCTTAGTGTACTAAGGTTCTGTTTACGCAACAACATTTTTCTGTGAAAACCTTGCTTGTACATTGGGTGTCTCACAACGGTGCTCAGAGCTACTGAAAAAGCTGCTTTTTGCAAATGGCTCCCAAGGTGGAACTCCATCTCTGTGTGAATGGGGGAAAAAGCAACATTTTGAAAAAAGTTTTAACTCTGGCTGAAAAAACAACTTTACTGAAACACTGCTAAGTGGTAAACTGTTCATCTGCAGATGCACGAGTAGATGGATGATAACAACAAAGTTTGCCTCCAGAGTGACATGACCCTCCCTCTGTTCTCACGATGTTGCCATGTTAACAGGAATTTTTTTTCCTGAAATGAAAACAAAAACAAAGCATTTTCACTTGAAACGTTGGTATATAAACAAGGCCTCGGGATGCATCAGGTGCTCTCTATGGTCTAAAGTCTGTCTGATGTCATGTGTTAAGAAAGCCAGTTATACTCCAATCAGATCTAGATTCATTTCAGTCTCACCTGGTGTCATCCTTGCCTGGCTCTTCAGTAACGTGCGATTGTCTTCCTGTTGCCTGCAGTGACTCCAGTAATGACCCTTATGAACAACGACTCCGTCGATAAGATGAGTGAGTGAGTCCAGCATCTGATCATGTCACCACCTCAACATACGCAATTCTTATTTGAAGTTGTTCCAAATTGAACCGGCAACTGTCTCGGATACTTTTTTGGAAAGTTTTGCTTGGTCTTTAGAGAATAATTCTTGTTTTGGTTTGGTTTTTTTTCTCATTGTTCATCAGTCCATCTGATGTGAAGAACAGTTGGTCCTGTAACAACTTCCCATACTTTTTTTTTTTTTTTTTTTACCTCCTTTGGTTTAGCCGTCTGTTATTGCTGTAGTGGTATGCGTGTAAGGCTAGCATAACAATTCAACAATTATGTTATTATATCTTCCATTGTGAGATTAATGTTCAAGATATGTGTGTTAGAATGAAGTCCGAATTGGTGAAGTTCCCTTGTTTTGACCAATGCAGCAAAAGTTTTCACTTTTTCTTATAATTTTGCACCTTTTCCTGGGGGCTTTTATCATTAACACCAAAGTTATGCAAAACAGCTAGTGCAACATATATTCAACTGCAAAACTTCTACAACGCTGCTGAATTCCTGGCTTATGTAACGCAACACAATGCCTGTGGGATAATCAAGGTGATGGTTTTACAAGCTGAGAACTTTTACAAGCTGAGAACAGCAAAATGCTTATTAAATGACTTTTGCCATATAGTTCAAGATGACAAGGTCTGAGTTATTGCACTGTATCTGGAGACCTTTGGAGTGTCCTCATATGACACACACACAAAGAACAAGATGTTTATTTATTTAAGGAACAATGAACTTTCCTTAGGCACGACCCTCAGGACAGACTTCACATTTCTACACTTGTTCTGCGCAAGTTGTCCTTCTACTTTAACTTACCAACAGTCTAGTTGTCGCCTGTGCAAGAAGCATGAAAGGAGACAGAAGTTTGGTCCAGCTCAGCATAAATAATCTTTTTTTAATTAACAGAACAGGACAAGTTCAGTATGACTGTGGCTTAATGAGCTTAATGTACCTTACTGTCAATTAGGACGAAACTGAAGCCAGTGACCCTGTATGTTGAGGCCACAAAGCGAGGACAGCGGCCTGTTTACAAAAGCAGCTGAAATTTGAAAATGATAACAAATCGGCACACTCAACAGAAAATACATGAGCCTAATGAGTTTAATGTGGCTTAACAAGGATTAATCAGCAAAAACTGAATGGGAGAGAGATGAAATTAAAGCCTAATTAGATGCTGGAGTCAGTCTGGAGGGCTGTGACTCTGCAAATACTCATGTAACACCGCATTGGGTTCCACATCCATCCCACTTTGACGTCCCCGCCAACGCCACTCTCCGACAGAACCTTTAATATTACATACGGCGTGGTGTCCCCTGTCTCCTGAGAGTGAACAGGTATGCTCTCTCTGTGTAGTCCAACACCAACCCTGTGTCTTATGCTGCTTCGCCATCTCTCTCACAAATCACACGACAGGCCAAAGCTTGAATTATCCAAACGGGTCCTCTCAGGGGGCGGCGCGGCAGCGCAGCACTAATCCACACTGACAAGAAGTGCATGCAGCAGGAACCAGGACTCGCGTTGGAAACGCACTGCAGTACATTAAATCCACTCGCTGCTCACTGTAGCTTACTAATAAGAAGCTTTTGGGAGTTATGCTGATTGCTTAATTGTTTACCGATGATTAATTCATCCCTGCTCTCGCGCGTCATGACATGCAGAAAAACATGTTCACGGAGAACAACGGTGAGCGACGGACTGTGAAGTGCTATGTGGGCTCAAGCCAAAACGAGCCAGCCAGTTTCCAACGTGACGGGCTGCTAAAGCTACTTCTTCCAACTGAGTCCGTCATTGAACAAAAGAGCTTGTGATCCTCCTGAAGGGCTTTCGCCATTTACTGGCTTAATTGCATGTATAGAATAAGGTGAGAATGTAAAATGTACCTCATGCACAGGCTGGTGTTACCATCGTGACATGACTCATTTTCAAGCTCAGACTCAAAGCAGGGATATTGTAGCTGTGAAACGTTTCATGTTGTGGCTTGTGTTTCCTTTCTGCTTATTTGTCAACGCCTGTGTCTCCTCAAGTATTGTCCTTTGCCTCGTCAGTAGAAAGTTTGTTGTGTCTGTCATGTCTCGTCTGTATGGCGTGCTCAGCCATTCCGTTTTCAGTCTCATCTATTCAGATCCTGGTTTTGTCAAATTCTGTTATTCTAATGAGGTCAACTTAATATAGTTTGGACAATGGTCAAATCATCTTCATAGACATTTAAGGTCCATTTGACGTGATTCAGTTGTTTTGAAATACCTCCGTGGATAAATGAGAATATTCTGCAAAGTGTACCCTTTTGTGACTATCACGTGGGCGGTTTTGGCATCCTCTTGCAAATCCATGCTTGTCTGATGATTTTTTTAATGAAGAACTTTTCAATCAAACACTATGTTGGTGTGCCTGAAACCAGTTTGGAGTCTTTCCACGCACACACAAAGGAAGAATATTTAAACTCCTCAAAGGAAAGCTTCACCCCAGAATTAAACTGTTACAAAATCTAATAATAATTGACACAGATGTATAAAGTTACTAGTTTAAAATCCAAAGTGTTCATAGCAAAAAGGAAAACCCTCAAGGTGGATGCATCATGGCACCCAATTTATTTTTTTATTTTTTTAAACTAAAATGTGCAAAGAATACAAATTATAAGCTATGAATCCTCCTGTCTGACTCAGATTGTTGTTTTCAAAAAAAGGTGCAGAATCCGGTAAGGATGAGTGGGCTTTCTGAGCTTTTGGCCCACCCAACGAGCACTTCGGGAGAAAGCACTCTAGCAGGTAAATCCTCCGTCTGGCTCCCTGATCTCTACTCTTTGTGCGTCTTTGCTGTCTCAGAACAGTAAATCAGAAACTGGGGGAAAGCGCATGTTTTCCACAAAGGCATTCATGAGGTAAATAGTAACAAAGCTGGACCATCAATATGTGATATAACCAAAAAGCTGGTAAGGAAAACAGCAATTAAAAATGAGACATAAAAAAAAACAAAAAAAAAAACAGCAAATGTTTTTAATATTCTTAACTCATGTTTCATTTAGGACGAGTTTACAGTCAGATAGAAGTGCTGCCTGCTTGGTTTCGCTCCCTGAACAAGGACACGACAATGTCAGTGCTTCTCCTCCTGAGCCAGTTTGGTGTCAGTGGATCAGATTCATGGTTATTTTCTATTATAGACTAAACACCAATGCCAAGAATAAAAGAAAAAAAAAGAAAGAAAAATCCCTGATGAGGTGGATGCACTATAAATAGAGTATGCAAAATAAGAATCTCGAGTTTCTCCAATCAGATAATTATACTGTATACACTTATAAGTCTTGGTATTTTTTTTTTCTTTTTTTCTCATATTCATAGGTGTTAAACCTGTGTGTTCCAATCCTGTGTGAAACTGAAGGTAAAGTTATTTTTACGTAATAAAAAAAAAAGGGAAATATCAACAAGTCTCTGGACTCAAATTGCTCTCCTAAATATAACTGAAGAGCAGCTCTGGTAAAAAGGTTTTTAATCCTTCAAGGTTCAGTCTCCTGAAATTGATACACAGTCTGTGGTGGATAAAGGCCAACTGAACACTTCATATCCATGGAACTGATAATCACTCACAAATATAATTTACCAAGGTTGGAAACGTCTGACAACCACAGAACCAGAGGGCAGAGAAGCATTGTAACCCTATTTTCACTAAATATTCATTCTTTTGTTATTAATGTATAATACTTTTTAAGGGTAATTGAAGTGTGTTTTAATTGATCTAATTGATGCAAGTTAAACATTTTTTACAGGTCACCTTACTTCTTTGGCAGTTTGAAGATATTTGACAAAGAAAAAATAATTATCTTTAACACTGAGCTAAGAAATGTTTAGTTTCAGTGAGCATTTTAATGATTGATGACATGCGTAAAAATAAAAATATGAACTTGCTGTCTGTAATACTGTGCCATATGTCCGTCCTGTAGTAGCACTCATACGATTAAAATTTTTTTTTTTTTTTTGTCATATCCTTCTCTTTTCCTGATGGTGCCAAAAAAAAAACAACCAAACAAAAAAAAAAACATTTGTTTGATTCAAACCTAAGTGTTGATTGTGCTTTTAAAATCTAGCTTTTTGTTCTGAATCTTCGCCATACAGAATCAACCTCGTGGCTGTGATGATGTTTCACCGCATCAAACTTTAGTCGACTGCTGTTCTTCCAGCCCTGAGGAGAAAACAAAAAGTTGAAGCTCTTCATTTTCAGTCAGGCTCTAATTAGATGCTTTACTAGCCAGAAGCCTTGAGTGTCCCTGGACAAAACCCCGATGTGGTTGCATGATCTGCCTACAACCAAAAACTAACTTTCTATCAGAAACAGTTAAATGTTGCCCTCAAAAAGAATCAGAGCAGCTTCTGGTTTCAATCCAAGAAAAAAAAAATAAGAAAAAAATATGTTTGTAATGGCACTAACATTAGTATTGGTTATTTTTATGAAGGGTAGCAATATAAAACAGGAATAAAAATCACATTAATTCTGTACAGAAAACATAAAAGGACTTGCTGAAGGTTTTAAACCATTTAAAATGTGCTAAAATCTTGACTCTTGACGTAGGCAGGTTATGCACAATATAAACCTCTGATCATCATGTATTCATATTCAGTTTTTTGGTACAACATAAAAATATATATATATATGTTACAACTATGTGTTTAATTATGGGAGCTCATGGCCAAGACACATGGCAGCAATGATATTGCCAAATTCTATGTCAACAGAAACAATGTAGCACATTGTGAAGTGAGGGACATTTCCTTAATACCTCCTTTTCATTCTGATGGCGATGAAATGCAGTTCGAAACAGGTCCAAGGAAAAGCCTGGAATGTGAATCATTCCTACTACTATTGATAATGATAGAGGGAAAAAAAATCACCAACTAAATAATTTAATAAAAACTTTGTTTTACACATTTTGATGATTGTTTCAATCATGGTTGTAAAAGTTAACTTCCATGTTTACATTTGCGTTTTCATGACTAAATCAAGCAAGTGGATAAAAAAAAAAAAAAAAAATGCTTATTCATCTGTATTTTGCAGTGTGTTTCTTGTTTTACAGTAATAACAACTCCTGAAGGGAAACAAACTGAATTTCCATTTCGCTGCATACCACTGCCTGTACTTGCACATTATCCTTGCGAAAGGTTCGGAGAAAAATTAAGTTTCATCTTGCAATGGCCAGATGCCCGGAGGGTAGAACAGCTGGTGAGTCACTGGCCCTCTCCCCTTCACTTGATCACTGACCGATAACTTCACACAGAGCCGTCATGTGACGGCTCGAAAGAGCTGCTTTAAGAGCCTCACACTCACTGACACCACAGTGTTTAACAGGCTGAGGACCAGGTTAAAGTCTGTCACCATGATGGCCAGAGGTCTTCACTTAGGGAAGTCCCCAGGACACAGGACAAAAACGTGGTAATACGCCTGAGTGCAGCCGACTCCAGCACCTGGAACGACGGACGGGTTTTCTGAGAGGCACCTAGGCGGTGATGAATGAGAAAGGAAGAGGGCGGCAAGGTGGGAACTGAGTGCTGAAGTAAGTGTGCTGGCCGCTGGTGAAGTCGGGAGCAGGGCGAGGTCGACCGGCGTAGCCTTCTGCATGAGCGCTCTGCTAAACAACACATTTGGAAACTCTCAGGTGGAGAGTTCATCTCTGTGCTTGTAGGCTCCAGAAAACAGACAAAATCCACTCTGTTTCTCACCCAAAGTAGTGGTCACTTAAATAATTCAACACCAAAAGGGATTCTGGGAAGATGAAAAAACAAATTTGTTGGACATAGTTTTATTCCTTCCTTAGTTCCCCTCGAAAAAATCTCTCAGAGGGAAGCTCATTTTTCTGAGGGAGAGTACAATATAAAAACAGGATGAAAAAGCATTTCCCGAAAACTGAATGTGACTAGAGGATTTTGTTGATTTAACGAAGATCTACTCAGGTTTTATAGGCTTTAAAAACAGCCATGAAATACATCTAACTGTTTGGATTCCTGTTAAATATTCAGAAAAGTACTAATACCTTAAGGAAACGCAGACAGCTCTTCTCTCCAGTAGTCAGCCTCGTCAAGGATACATGCACAGAACTAAAACTACGAACTACAACGGAGTGCAAGATTTGACCTGTTAACATTCAGTGGTAAAGCGCCCTCGCAGAACAAACTCTTTAAAGAACATTACGTGTACTATGTACTCGGGATTTCCCTGAGGACTGATTTCTCCGTCAGCTGATACACAGCAAATCATTTCTATCTAATGTAATCTAAGTAAATGCTGTTTCTTTCTAAATTTAGACTTGTTGACCCGTCAGAAAAATAAAAGCACTAAAGAAATGTAGCACAAATAATAGGAACGTGATAAGTTATGTATTTTAAACAAAACTGTGGAAATATATAATGTGCATCAAAAGTCATTTTAAGCCTTTGATCAGAATCTATATTCAGTTTAAACGCCACAGAAGTGCCAGGCACTTTGTTAGTTGCCATTTCCCGGCACCGTGTATAAACACAAAAATCATTAACTCATTAAGAGGGAAATCCTTTATGGTTGTGATGAGCTGTGTTTTCATCCCAGACCAGACTGGATAAGAGCCTAAGACCCTGTTAACGCGATAATGTTTTCAAGTGAACGCATCGCTTTTGCTTTTCCGTTTCAGAAAAGATTTTTGCGTTTACACAGCAACATCTTCAAAATGATGTCCGATTGTATGAAAATTGCTGAAAACAATGGAGTCAGCGTGCCAACCCACAAGCTGGCACTGTTGGTTGTTTTCGTAATGAAACCACACAAAAATATGAAGAAATATATCTTATAAACATTAACAATAGCAAATACACAGACATATGTAAGGACAGACGACTAAGTTGGACTGTTATTCTGGGTGACTGTCAACTATAAAACAGTTAAAACATTTAACTTAGTAGTAACATCAACTCCTGCTAATGTACCAAAATTGATTTAAAAAAAAAAAAATGTATATATGTACATATATTATGATTATTATCATTATCAGCCATTTTCATTCTGACATTTTTGGTTTAATTCATGGACTACTCACGGAATTAAACTGTCACTGCCTGCTTCCTGAGTAAGGACACAACAATGACAATGACTTTCCTTCTGAGCCAGTTTGGTGTCAGTGTATCAGATTCATAGTTATTTTCAATTATAGAGCTGTGATGGGATGTGCAACACTTATGTCAAAAAATGATATGGTGGAAGACTTTAAATAGAGTATTGAAAAGAAGATAGGCAAGTTTAGAATTTACTGTACTCTATAAATACACCTAAAGGTTTTTTTTTGATTTCTTGATGTGGAGTCTTGTGACTATATAAGACCATATAACATAAACTGAGACAACTTTTAAAGTGTAAAGTAGAAGTTGTGAGACTCCATTAAACAGAATAATTACATTAATTGGGGGGTTTGTTTTTAATTATTCGCAATTAAACATATTAATAATCACTTCTGAGTATTTTTATTATTGGTAGATTAATTAATCAGCTGATAGTCTAAATGTGTTTTCACAACAAAATCAGCTTTATTTCTGCATTTTTTTTATTTTTCTTTACTTTTCGCCTACAGGTTTAGCACTGACACGATACCAAACACTTGAATCATTTTTGTGAAATATATATTATTTGTTCCATATTTTGCTGCCGTGCTCTTATCCTCACTTCCATTCTGCAGGTTTTTTAAACACAAACTTTCCACACACTGGACCAAGAACTACGTCCACCTCTACCAGGACGCATTGAAAGGATAACGAATGAGTTTGCAAACTACACGTTTGCTAAATCACACAAACTGTGGGCTGGAGTCACATCAACAAAACAAGACTGACAAGCTGCTAACTCCCGGCACATTCTCCAGCTCTCTCAAAAATAACCAATGCAGGCTCGTCTTCGAGCTCCGCTACCAAATCAATCGGTCTAAGCTCAGCAGAGGCTTTTTTTGACACTTGAGTTAATAACACGATAAACTAGTGGTGTAGTCCAGGGTATGTGCAGGTATATGGCGTTTGCCCACCTATTTTTCAGTCAGCATCGTGTACTTTCACTTCCAAATCCTCCATGATGAACCATTCAGCTGTAACCTCAAGCTCGATTGCCTATTGTCTTTTTTTTTTCCCTGGAGGGTGATGAAGCCATGAACACAAATAGTCATGTCATCAAATATTGCCACTGCCAAATTAAAGACAATTATGTGACAATGAGCAAAACGTATGGGCAGATTACATGTCACTGTAAACAATAACAACAGCAAAAAGGCATTTCTGAGACCTGTACTACGAACCGTGATAAACACATCCACGATCTCTCTCTGTTTCCTGGGTTGACTTATCCAGACATGCGAAATCCTGATCACCATCACTAGGAAGCAGGTTATCAACTCGCTGGTTCAACTCAGAACTGCGTGTGCACGTTCACATGAAAGGGTCGGCGTTTGTAGCGTCTGACCAATCACACACACACACAGAGAAACTGTGCAGTGTGGTTTAGAGATTACTGAAAAATCAATTATTCTCTGAGAATATGAAGAAGTAAAACATCCACCGGGCTAAAAGCAACACTGCTGCTGCAGCCAAAGCCAGAACATTCCTGACTTGTTAATGTGACTTCATCAGATTATAC
>OMNM01065085.1:9862-34354 GCA_900302745.1 Parablennius parvicornis | reverse complement strand
GAGGAAAAATCCATTGTGGGATGCCTTTTTGTCAGCATGATTATTTTAAGTTTAGGTAAAACTGTCAATTATTTGATGTGTTTGTGTGTTTTTGCAAACGTTTTTAAAGTAATTGTTAGGGGTAGTGTAACTTGGACCCAAAAGCTGGCTGAGAGATGAGGGAGGTGGAAGAAAGGTTTTAATGGTGTTTTTGAGAATCTGATGGAGGGTGGATGATGGTGAGTAGAACGCCGGTTCAAAGGCGCAGTGATACCTGATAGTGAAGAACTGAAGATAGTCAAGTCTTCTACCCAGAGATCCACCCGGGAGACTGAGCTGCAGTGAAAGCAAAACTTGAGTGCAGGAAAATGGTAGACAAGCTGAGGAATCACAAAGAAAATAACTAAACTCCATTGAGGCGGAGATGGAAACGATCACATGCTTTAAAATGGACAATCTGGGAATGAGTGGAGGAAGAGCTGGAGTCTTTATGGTGGGGTTGATGAAGATGAGGTGTGCAGCTCATACAGAGAGTTTGATCCTGCAGACTCTTTTCTCTTTGTTCCTGATGGAACATATAGATCTTCCACAAGTACTCGCCATTTGATCCATCTTTGTGCATTCTTTTGCCTCATTCCTCATACAGTAAACTCTCTCTTTTACAACTCTGATATTCTCGTGTGTCTCCAGGAGTGATCGGGGTCTCCTGGGTTCCACTCAAGGGCCTTCTTGACTACATGTCCATCTGACCAATCCAACTCCACGCTCATTGTTTGATCTCCTCTTCTCTCAGCCGCTGTCCCTTTTGTTTCAGAGCAGCATTACTCACAGGGAAAACGCTGATGTGTGGAGCATTCGTAAGTAGTTTGAATTGTGATAATTACAAGAAATGTATTCTGAGTTCAATATGAATTTCACTGCATGTGAAATATGAAATTGATGTCAAAGGAACAGTGAAAATTACAAAAAGAAAATATTGGGATCAAGTGATAATATGTGATAAAGTGTTTATATAATGTCCAACTGTATGTTGAAAACAAATCAACTTATAGAACACCCTGAAATTCATCATAATCTGTAATTTACATTAGAAAAAGATGGGTAGCTCCAAATACCTCAAGAAATAAATACATTGGAGTGAATATATCTACTTTTTTCCATTTTACCTCTTGGAAACTTGCCATGAATAGTTATATAACAGTTGTCACGACTGTGGATGATTCTGATGTAAATTTATTTTACATATTAAAGGAAAACTATGCACCAGGACAAACAGAATATTTGTCGTCCATAGGAGCAGGTAAGAGATAACAAAAACAGTGAACTAAATGGAAAAATTAATAATGAGTAAATAATTTGACATTTTAATTAATTGAACTGTTGTGTTGAGACCTGGTGAACAGCCGCAGACGTTTGAATGTGGACAGCACTGTGCCGGTATGCGTTACAGCTCATCTCACACTATAAATAGGCGAGCGACTTTAAAAATGAAGCAAGGAAGAGCAAACAGAGGTAGAAGAAAAACCGGCAGTAGTAAAGATGAGATTGAAATTAATGAAAAAATATCCAAGCATCAGATGCTGCTGTCACAGATACAGAAACATTGAGATCTCTATAATGTGAAGACACTTGACCTTTCATTACGTCCGACCTGGGAACGACTTCTCATTTCTCAGAGCTCCTTCCACTTTTTGGAAATGTTCCCTCTGACATATCACAGCTCAGTCTTTCATGATTTTTGATGAATTTTTGTGGATTGAATGACGGAAGGGGAACTTGGTATAAATGTTTGATGGACATGTCTGGCTCGAGTGATTGAGATCTGATTGTAGTTAGCTCTCACTAGTCTGTGTGTATTTTCTTTGGATGATCTAGTTTCCTTCTAGAATTACCTGTTCATATGACCACATTTTCAAGTGAAAAGACAGAACTTTCATTGCGTTTTGGGGGACCGTTCACACAACAACAGTGCTGAAAGCCACTGAAAAAACAACTCTTTGAAAATGCTCGAGCTTTGTCTCTGTGCAGATGGCAAAAATGCTGCAACCGGCCATACACACCACGAATGTGGTAAATAATTCTTCTGCACTATGTTGATTTGCTTGCTCATGTGGATTTGTCGGGTTTTCTCTGTTAAAAGCACCTAGAAATGACTGTGTTGTATTTGATGCTATATATAAATAAAGTTGAATTGAATTGAATTGCACATGCATAAGTAGATGGACAATGACTACAACGTTTCCTCCAGAGTGTCATGACTCCCAGCTTATATTATCCTGAGACTTGGTCCTTTTATGGTTGAGAGTCTCCTGGAATAGCAATCCAACTTGGTGTATTCGCAATTATTGAAGTTTATTGTGCATTGTTGACTGTGTTCGTGTGTGTGGTTTCATGACAAAAACAAACAACAGCATCAACAAGTGGCTGCCATGCTAACTCAATTTTTTTTCAGATTTTCTGCCATTTCCTTGTAAATGGATTTCGTTTTCAAAACGTTGCCGTGTAAAGACGAAACTTTTCAATGTTTTTGTGTGAACGCGGCTCGAGATAAAGTTCGCTGCAGCTGGATGAGAGGGTTTTGAGAGCGTTTGTTACACCGTCCTCTTTAGTCGATGGGAGTATGTTTGCATGAGCGGAAAAAGAAACAGCGGTGTGTGAAGTGGTGCATATGAAAACCTGCAGGCCACTCGTGACCTTTCTCCATCTTTGGCTTGACACCGTACTGATGCGGTGTTTTGCACATCTGTGAGGAAGCATCTGCATCATTCATAAGTCATTAGAAGCCCATTGGCACACCATTGCTCAGCCCCTCCTCCCCCGATTCCAACTCTGTTTCCACTGCATTGTTTAACAAGCTGCAGTCGTGTCCGCGATCACCACTTAACAAGAGGAGGATCTTTATTTCTGCTTTTCATGTCACTTTAATCTGTTTTTACCTCTGTGGCTTGATAATGCTTCATTCATCACATTATCCACAGCGAGAGAGAGAGAGAGAGAGAGAGAGAGAAAGAGAGAGAGAGAGAGAGAGAGAGAGAGAGGGAGGGAGAGTGGGAGAGAGAAATCCTTCTTTTAACTAAAGCAGTGCTGTAAAGCTCCGTGTTGGCCTGGAAGATTAAGGATGAATGGCTCAGCACAAAAAGGCCATCAGATTATGCGGCTGGGCTGTGGAGAGCTGTCATATCCAACCCTGTGACATGGGCAAGAGGGCATCGGGGCAGGGGCGGGGAGGGGGGATGGAGGTTGTAAGCAGAAAATAATGAGGCACTTGGCATAGTTACGGCTCTTTTACTCTAAACTCAACTTTCTATATTAAAGGTTGGGGTTCGGGATCGGGAGCGGAGCTACGGAGGCGGGAGTGGGACATTGAATGAGTTATGCACATTATTCAGCATATTTAGGAGCCCAAACTGGAGTCAGCACATTCTCAGAGCTGGCTGCGATCCCAAACAATAAAACATCAGCTGGACGTGGATGCTGCAACTGCTTGGCTCTTGCAAAATGTTGATATAGGACAGAACAGGACGTCCGGCTCAGCGCTGCTCTTCTTCTTCTTCTTTTGGCTTTGGGAACCAAAGAAGCAAGAATGCAGCACATCAATATACTTGACTATGAACATGTGCCTTTCTGGAGGACCATGTTACAGCCTATTAAAGATAAGTGTTGAGTGTGTAAACTATGGAGAAATCAGGAGGATGATGGGCTCGTTTTGTTGTTACAACAAATATCCCGATCAATCACGAACACGTGACTGGAAATAATGTCAACAAGCCTCTTTTTTAAATCCCTGTCACACACACCAGCTTCAATGACGCTCTCAGATGTCTGACATGTGGGTTATTGTGTCAGGAGCGCTTGGTGTCGCCCTCCAATCCTCCGCACGCCAGCGGGAACCCGGAGAGGATCATCTCCTATTTTCTCTGTAGCTTTAGGGAGCAGAATGAATGTATTCAGTTGAAGACGAACATTAATTTGTCCCATTCATATGAAATATAGGACGTTTTGCTTAATTTTGCTTATTTCTTTGGATTTTCTCATACAGGAAAAAAGATAATTTATAATCGTTGCCAAGGGCTATATGATTATATTGGTCTGTGCTACATACATTAAGATGTTATGTAGGCATGGAATTTTGATAATCTACAACGCTGCAAGTAGTTGCATTATTAACATGTTGCTTTGCATTAAAAAAATAATTGACCCTCAGCTTGTGACGGAGATCAAACTTTTTTACCGATCTAAAGTATACTTTTCTGCAGGATCTGTATTGTTGGTGATAGCTGATGAAATTAATAAAACAGAGTAGGATCGACTTGAAACACGTCAAAACTTGAAAAACTTTATATTATATTGTTATATTGTATTAAACTTTATATTGTATTTAATGGTGGAAGAATTTTATTTCGGACTGCAGTGTTTTATCAAGTTCTGTTTGACAGGCAAAAACACTGTTTCCCTTGAGCGCTTGCAGTCGGTATTGCAGCAAGAAAACAATGAAAGAGCTACTTGACATGATAAAGGTATTCTAATTGAGAGTAACAAAGTAAGACAAGATTTACTTTTAATGACTTTTGACATAGAAACTGTTGCTTTAGTGATGAACGAGTAGAGAATTATCATGTGGCTGCAGCTCTGCTATTGTTACAGAACCTCACTGTTAGCAACTCTCTTCATTATTTAATTTGACTTGAAATTAATATTATAGGTAATTGTTTGGAGCAAAAAGTGTTAAAGTGTTTAAAATCAGAATAGCAACATGATAAAACATTTTCAAATGAAAACAGAAGATTTTCATTGGGTTTTGGAAGGCTGTTTACACAAAAATGGTTCTCGGAGCCAATGAAAACGCAACAGTTTAGAAAGACTACAACTCTATTTCTGTAATAAACAGTGATAAACAGAGGTTTTCTGAAATGTTGCTCCTGCACATCTGCACCACATCTATAGCAAATAGTTCTTCTGCACGTGTGAGTAGACTGAAAATAACAACATTTGCAGCCATTGTCATGAATCCCAGTCCATATTCTCTGGGGACTTGGTGGTTTTATAGTAGAGAATCACTGGGAATAGCCATCCAACATGATTGTTAATCCATCTGAATGTCCATGTTCTTCCATTGTTGATGTTTACAGCACATTGTTCTCTGTGTGCATGTTCGTGTTTTTTCATTACAAAATGAAACAACAGTGTCCTCTATTAGCCCAGCATATTAACTGCACCATTTTCAGTATCTCTGCCATTCTGCATCATTATATTTTTGAGCTTGATTTAATCATTGGCTCAAGGTCAAAATACAATTAGCAGTGGGATCATGAATGCTAATGTTTGTACATCTCTATAAATGTTAACTTATAATAATTGACTGTTCATCCAAACTAACAATAAAAATCAATACATTTCACATAATATTTCCACATTAGAAACTCCATTACGACTAAATGTGAGCTGTTGCAATGTTGGCAACATAATACAGAAAGTATTTCCCTACAGCAATGAATTTAAAAAGTAGGGGAAAAAAAGCTTCGACAATCTGAGGAAAGAGCAGCGAGAAACAGAGAGAGATATGATGATAACACAAGGTGATTTGCGGGAAATGACGGGGTCAGGTCATGTTAAACTGAATAATTCAAAGCACTGTATCTGCTACAGACTCCCACAATCATCCCACAACCACTCTGGGATAAAAAACAAACCAAAAAAACAACAACAGTCAAATGGAAATTTTAGGTTTAAATCCCCACTCCTGATACACTACAGTCGCTGTGTTCTGCTGTGGTGTAATGAGAAATACGTCAGGAACGAGCTCAGAAGTAAAAGATATAGAGCTGTCATTTAAATGACAGCCTTACTGCTTCTACTTCAACGTCTGTCTTCACCCATCTACTCTCGGCAGATAAAAGACCCCACAAGAGACGTACATTTTATAAAAATGGGAATAAAAGTGCAGGATTTACAGATGGATTGTTCATGCTCAGACTAGACAAGCTGCAGAGCTCGCCCTCTGCGTTCTCCTTGCCTTGAGCGAGTGCTTTGTGCTTCCTCACGATTTTAGATATGATTACTTGAAGATGCTTGACCAGGCCGCACAAGATGGCTCCTCCACCTCTGTGTGGTTTTCTGCTTTCTTTTTTTTTATACTAATGATCACTGCCGAAAAACACTGCAAGTTGGAAATAATTGACTTCTTACACGGGAAACATAAAGGGATGTCTTGTTGAGGGTTATGCTGTGTCATTAAACACAAAATGCTTTACATAAAATGTAATAGCTTGTAGAAACCCAATCAAAATTGTCATGTTGTCAGATTGGTTTGCTCAGCGGAAAACTCAGGACTCAACCAAATGCCTTTGGTGGAGAAGGAGCTCATTTTATTAGGAAAACCACATTCACCAGGAGAAGACAATCACACACTCAAGTACAGATGAACCATATCAGGGCAGGAAGCAGCAATCAGACACAAGGAGGGGAAGTCAAGTAGCCTGAAACAGAGTGATTCTCAAAGAAACACAAGAAACGCAAAGTGAACCATGATCATTTCAGACTGGCTTTTAGGTGTACTTAATTCATAAGAATTTCAATGTGCTCTTCTTTGATTTTCAAAGCCAAGTATAAATAAGTTTTTAGTGTTTTTCTTGTGCTGCTTTCACACTGTTAAAATCAGACACTTCATTGCACCAGCTTTAGACATGTTTCACTTTGACAGCCGACCCAAGTTCAGATTGTCCTCCTCCTGGTGGGGAGGTTTTCGCATTGGAGAGGACGGTAATGACCTGAAAACTGACATACATTCTTTGAAATGGCTTTTAAATTGGTTAGTTATTACACCACACACCATTTTGTCCTGTTTTCATGTCCTTCGTGTCTCCTTTTCTTTTCTTTTCTTTCTTTTAAAGTCTTATTTGGTTTATGATATACTTCTGCATCAGGTTGAACCCTTGTTTCATCTTCAGCCTGACAATACATATTCTTGTAAAAAACGGTTTCTGTTGTACAAATCTATATTCCTGCGATATAAAATTCTGTTTCTGCCGTATAAAACTTTACTTTGGCAGTATAAAATGATTTATTGTGGTAAAAATATGTTTCTACGGGACAGAACTTTATTTATGCCGTATAACAGTGCTTCTATTGTTTAAAAGTGTTTCTGTTGTATAAAACTGCTTCTGCTGTGAGAAACTTTATTTCTGCTCTATAAGACTTAATTCAGCTCAATAAAACTAGGCCTCTGCTGTGTAAATCTGAATTTCTGCTATATAAAACTTAATTTCAGTTGTATAAGACTGTGTCTCTGACAATCCTGTCAACTGGCCTCTATGTGGATCAGTCGAAGCTTCCTCATCTCTGTGTCTTACTGTTTTAATTATTGAATTGTCGACATCTATCATGCTGGTCTTGACACGGCTCCTGAGCAGAGTCTGACCAACCTTTGAAAGTTCCTGTCGAGTGACTCGGCTTCAGATGCAAAAGCAATTCTGAAAGTTCTCAAAGCAGTCCTACTCCTTAAGACCATTAAAGCCCCTCGGCAACAAAAGGCATATTTCTTTTTGTGCAGAGGCCTTTAATTTTGATTCTGGTGATTCTATATAGTCAGTAACGGGAGAAACCATACTTCATCAACTCCCTTATGGCTATTATTTATCTGCATCATACTTGTGAACCAGTTTTAATTTGCAATTCCAGTCAAAGATTCTGGGAAAAGCTGTGGCATCTCAGATTCCCCTTCCCCTCTCTACCAATAACCTCTTTGGACAGTTTTAGTCTGATTTCCATCCTCATCACAGCCTAGAAATAGTCCTCATGAAAGTCATCGACGGCCTCCTGATTGCAGACTTTTATCCATCCTCCTTCTTCCTTGATCTGAGTTTGACACTATCTCCCACTCCATCCTACGTCACAGATTAGCATCCACAGGAATATTGGACACACCCTCGGACTGGTTTCAAATCATACCTCTATGTCACTCTCAGTTCATTCAGTTAAAGTCTTTTACATCCAAGCCATCTCCCCTCTTCTCCTGGTGTCCTCCACGGCTCTGTCTTAGGTCCAATATTCATCATTGTCTATCTCGGCTGCCTTGGCCATATTTTCTGTAAATACAATTTCACTGCCATGCAGAAGACACTCAGCTCTACCTTTTCCACAAAAAATCATAAAGGAAAATAGCATTCCCCTGAACCTCAAATTTGTCTCAAAGCACTGAAGAGGAAAGAAAACACACACTTCCACTGAACTACAGGAAAACCCATTGCGACATTGGGTGTCCCAGTCAGAGTGAAAAGAGCTGTAGTCCTGCTTTTGGTCTTAATATCTGCATGACGTATCAATGCCATAGATCATTATTTCAGCTCTCATCTACGTTCTTCAGGCTTTGCTCCTTTCCTTGGTCTCATTTGAGCTATTCTGCACAACACTGCCTCCACAGGTCATTGGTGGTATCACTCCATATGCTAAACAATGCGTTAGCTCTTCTTTAAACAAACCTTTCGTGCGTTACGATTCTCTCAAATACCTGAAAACCTCTGTTAGATCAAACCTATATTGTAGGTGGATTGATGAGTCTCTGGTATTCAATGTGAGCCAGAGCCAGGATCTTTCATTTATTTGTACAAACTATACAGTTAAATTATGTTCTCATGTCCTTTAAGAGCTTGATGCTCACATCATGGCTGCATCTTTCATCACCTTTGGTCAACAGCCAAAAATGGACTCAAAACAGCATCACAAGGCCAGCACAAAGAAGCTTTTCAGCTTGGTGCCCATGCCAAAGACCTGTGCTGCTAGCATATGGCATTGGAAGTTAAATATATAGTATTATGCTTGCTTGACAGCTGGCTCCACTATACTCTACCTACATTTCTCCCAGGGCCACAAAAAGTGTCCATATCTAAAAAGCAGCTCTCATCCCTCCTGCGCTCAGTGTCAGCCTTGAAATACCTGTCATGCTGTCATATAAGGCGGCTATTGTGTCCAGGTGCTCCTTTGTTTGCTTGACCCGGCAGGACCGCTTGGCATGACAAAAGACCGGAGCCCAGGGCGGGTACTAGTGACCTTGGTAAATTCCTCACCACATCAGGCGTGACTGCATCCCCCAGGGCAACTCTGTTTGGATTTGGTGGGAAACTCCAAGCCAAGAAAGCTGGGATTATCATGGCTGACATTTAAAAAAATATTTTGACCTATGTAGACTGCTGCTATATAGTTAAAGGTGGCATAAGTGCCCTGCTGATTTTACATTTCAAGCTGTACTGTTCAGTTTTTGGTATCGGCTTGCAAATCGAAGTGACTGGCCTTCTTGTAATTACAAGGTTCTGTTTTCTTTCACAAGCCTGTAAATGTCACACGGTCAGAGCTGTCCTCCGGTCCTCTCTTTCGCCCAGCTACGGACCATTTTCAAATACACAAAATATTTGCTGTGTCCCCGCAGACCTCGAGAGGAATCCAGTGGATTCTGGATGAAGTCCAAAACACACTAAAAGAGAAATGCTCAATACAATTTAAGTAGGTTGGTAATAGTCCTTTCCAGTGAGTGGTCTTAAATCAGACTTTTCAAGGTGGTCCTCTCAAACAGAGGTAAAAAAACCAGGTGATATATTTGAGTGGCATAGCTGGACAGATAGAAGAGCAAATGAAAACATTTGTTCTGGTTATAAAGGTTCTTAAGCTGGCATTAATTCAGCTGGGGAACTAAAGCAGATTTTCCCATCCTCCTAATGGAGGAAGCATGTGAGCCCTCGAGTCAGCATGCAGGTGGTTCCTCTCCTGCTAACTCAAGCAGAATGGACTCACTCCAACAAACTGTAAAAAGAAAAAGAAAAAAAAAAAAGCTTTGTTCCACAGCAGCGGAAACCAAGTCAGAAAAGCTGCATCTGCTTTGTGTACCGTGAGAGCCACAAAGTTGAGGATTAATCATGCCTGCGAGATGTTGGCTTAATCTGATAATGTGACACCACATGTGTGCTTGATGGGTGTATAAAGAACTCGAAACGGAATGAAGTTATGTAACGGGGAAGTAATTTGATGAAAAGGTGATGCCACTTATGACTCATAGCTGTTGTTTTAGCTGTGATGGAGAAGAAATTGGTGTAAAGCAGTGTTTTTTTTAAAGTTTCAAACCTCTGGAAACATCCAGTTACCAGGAGAGCCTTATGCTGGTGTGATGAACTTGGTAAATCATGACATAAAGATATTACAGAGAAAAACTGTTAAATTTTGAATTAAAACACATTTGTTGACATTTACATTTTTATAGTGTGCGTGCTTTAGCAACATTTTGTATGAAGCCTATTGCACATTCATGCAAATAGGTCTCACCTTGTGTGTGCTTTGCAGGCGATTTACTGAGAAGAGCGCACGAGTGACATCAGGCCCAAACTAAAGCATTTCAGGCTCCATTTACATGACAATATTTCAATTGAAAATGCATCTTTTTGCACTTGTTTCAGAAGAGTTAAACTTTTCACACCAACATTTTGAAAATGGCAGAAATGCAGGAAAAATGTAGTTAACATGTAGGGCCACTATTTGGTGCTATTGTTTGTTTTGTAAAGAAACTGAGAATAATATGTTATAAACATTAACAATAGTGAGTACATGGACAATTGTATGGACAAACAACCAAGTTGGATTGTTATTACAATGTAACAATATACGGTGTAACAATATACTCAAATATAAAACTACCAAGTCCCAGGACAACATGAGCTCGGCCTCGTGACACTCTGGAGGCCACTAATGTTGTTATTGTCCATCTACTCACACATCTACAGAATAACTATTTATTATGACCATAGTGAGCATGTGCAGTGGCAGCATTTCAGAAAAGTTTAGTTTTCCTCCATCTACATGGAGAGGGAGTAGAGGCATTTTCAAAAAATTGAGTTCCCTCTTATTCTTTTCAAGAGCTATGTATACTTCTACTTTGCTAATATGAGTGCAGATCTGCATAGTCAACAAATGAAAGAAATCAATCTTGACAACTCTACTTGTTGGGAAAGCGGAAATGTTCGTAATATCATCACGTCCAGAACATCGCCTCGTCTTTTCTGGGAATCAGGAAGTAAACACAGACTTCCCTGCTGTAAAGATTTCTGCATAGCGCTGTCATGTGTTCAGATCCACACACTTAAACCGTAGAACACACAGCCAAATCTATCGACTTGCTAATTAATGATGCAATCCTTTTCCATTACATTCCACTCCACTGTTCTACCAATGCTGACCACACCTCACAACAAAGACCAAAATGCCCAGATATAAGCATGTGACTGTTTAATATTGATTCTCAAACATAAATATTCAGATTCCCAAATACCTTATTATGAACACAGAGAATCACAATGGCAAACACGCTGCTTCACCAAGCAAAGAAATGTATCCAACTGGTGAGTAATTGACACAAATGAGCGAATGCATGGCCTGACCACCACGACCCGGGCTCTGCACGCAGCTGGCTGACCTGCCTGCAGCAGCGCGAGGCTCTCCAACCATCCTGTGTCTGCACTGCAGTACAGAGCCGGGCTTTGTGACCAAGCAGAGTGCTGATTACAGAGAAAAAGCTGTTGTCACGGGTTCACTGTCTGGGGCATGGAGTGTTGTTGATGGTCATAAAGTGAAAGTATGTGGTGTCATCTTTGAAGAGGAGTTTTGATCAATGTTACGTAATACCAGAGCCCACAGAGACACAGAGCCCATGTAATGGTCATTTCTAATGTTTCGGAAAATCTGTGGGTGATCTTTCTGTTGCAGTGTAGAGATCTTTAACGTCTAGCTTCTGTTGATGAAAATGCATGAGAAGGCTGAATTAAGAATTTCCTTGTAATGACACTGGAAGGCAAATTATACACTTTTAATTGCAGTATGAAAACAGCTTTACTTCCACCAGCAGTTTGAATAGTAGCAGAAGAAGCTCCACCACATGCTTTTAATAATAAAACACTAAAAAACTCTACTTCATAAAGATAAATACACATTGACTATTCCATTTATAATTAATTACAAAAAGGCATTAGTAATGTGACCAGCCCAAGGCGAGCCAAGCTCCTAAGCAAACTATCAATTGAGTACAATAATATTTTTTTACAGTCTGTAGAGTCGTCGCTTTGCTAACTGAAAGCTTTTGATGTTGGTATTTGGCAGACGATAGGAAACACTGTTGTGTTTTGAATGAAATTTAAGAAAAATATCTGCTTAATGCATCGCTGCAGCCAGTGCATACTCAAAACTTTGTCTGGCTTCCTGGTAGGTTTAATACAAACATGCTGGATCTGATAATGCTTTGAGCAAGACCCAGTCATGGTTCATGTCATGGTTTTGTCTCATGTGTTTGTTGTCACACATTTACACATAAGCCAGTGACGACTCACTACAAACGATGATTCCTGAAAACAGTGGAGATCTGGATAAACTCCACGTCTCCGGTTGCATCTAAAAGGAGGTAGGCAGAGATTTATATTACAATTAGTGAATATGTGTTTTTTTCCAGGATTATGATTGACCATCATGGTGTCATGCTTCTCGTTACATTGCCTCCTACAGGTTTGGCATGCTCATAGTAGCACTGAACCAGGTGGATGTGAAGGTCTGTGTCAATTAAGATTCTTTTGTAAACGTAGAGGGAGAAATATCCTTCCTTGTGAAAACCTAGGTATGTGTAAACATGGCCTCTGTCTCCTTGACTGCCCCTCCTCATGTCTGATTGCTATTTCCCACACAGATGAGTTTCACCTGTGCCTGAGTCTGTGATCGTCTTCGCCTGGTGACTGTGGTTTATATTGGGCATCTTGTGTGTGTTCTGGTTGTCGGCCCATCCGTGTTCCTGTGTTGGCTGCTTTTCTACGTTCTCTCCTGTGATGACGGCGTTTCCCTTTGCTCCAGGTTTTCTCTGTTTGTGGACTTTTGAACTATTTGGTTTTGCCTGTTTGAAAGATGAGGATTTTGTTCCACCAACTGCAGTGTCTGGCATTATGAGTCCTCTCCAGAGCCAAACTCAACAGATCCTACATCATTTCAAGCACTGCCAACATGAAATGACACCAGTGCAGCTTCTGAAGTTCAGCTTCTCTCGAGGCTTTTCCACACTGCTTCTTCTGCTGTCCCCTATTGTTGAATGACAGCTTGGCAAAAGTCCAGGAGATGTTGAGGTCAGATTAGAGCGGTGCTGCCTTCTTCCTCCACGCCCCAAGAGCGCACCCGTAAGGCTGCCAGGGCGAGAGCCAGAAGACCCGGGAATGCCTGCTTGTTACTGTGTAAAGGTTGTGCATGTGGAAGCTGGATAGAGTTTCAAATGCCTGGGAGAACATTTGACCGTGGGGAAGTGTGCACTCAGGAAGTGAACAATAATTCAAAACAGAGCTGCAACAAAAGAAGGCCTTCAGATGTGTTGAATTTAAAATGGTATCATTTATCTGTGCACTGTGGAAAATGTAAAGACATGACACACAAAAATGTAAATCTAGTGTAGATGTACTGCGCCTCGACACAAGTTGATTGATATAATTTCACTGCAGGTCTGTGCTTCATAAAGAGTGTAAAAAAAAAACAAAAAACTAAAAGGTCATGACTATTGTATGGTAACATTTGAGAGCATTGGCGCTCTCACCTCACAGCGAGAAGTTCCTAGTTAAAATACCAGCCGGGCTTTTCTGTGTGGAGTTTGCATGTTATCCCAGTGTGGGTGTGGGTATCCTCCGGGTACTCCGGTTTCCTCCCACAGTCCACAAAACATGCACCAGGGGTCCCTGAGGAAGACCATCAGCTCCGGCCTCAGTACTGCTCTGTGGGCCTGCTACAGTCGGTCAAAACTGCCCCAAGGGGATTAATGTAGTTGTTAAAATAAAAACATATGACATGCACCTGTTTTATTAAAAGGAAAATTGGGACCTTTGCTATGGTTACATGGACCAAAATTAATTTAATTTGATACTGCAATCTGATCATAGTTGCACCATCTGATTAGAATTCAGATTGGATCGGAGGAGGTGATGTAGTCTGGGTTTTGATCTGATCGTTGTCCATGTAGTCGCAACATCCTGTTGTTCGGAGCTTTGTGCACGTCTATGATGTCAGTTCACCCAACGCTACGATGGCGTACACAGGCATGGCCTGTACATGGCCATGCCTGTGTTTTTGTAAAAACACATGCTTTTGGAAGGTGGAATAGATAGCGCAGTAATCCGTGCCACATCATGCAAAAAAGCGTATTTGATTGTATGGGGCAAAATAGGAAAATTAAAAGATTTTTGGAAGAGGGAAAGAGATTGTTGAAAACATTATATCCAAACACATTTTATACAATCACAAACTTTTCTTGCTGGGTTTATACTCAGAAAATCATACTTGCAATAAAAAATGTATATCTTATGTTATCGAACTCAATGCAAATAAATGGTTGTATTGTTATGGAACTGAAATTATAGACCAACTGCTCAGTAATGGATAAGGCAGATGTTGTCAACTTCACCATTAGAAAAGACAAAATTCATACTAAAGTCTAATTAGCAGAGTTTTGAGTAATTATTAACTATGTTAATGATTTAAATCTAATTTATGAAGGAAATGATTGAATACGTTTTTTTGCACTGTAGCTCTGTACCTATTGTTTGACTTTTATTTTTCATTTTGGAGGTGTGGGAATCGATTCTTTAGTTTGGATTGCCACTCGTTATAACAAGCAGCACGTTTGTTGTGTGTTTGTTTCGTTTAGCATAAAGCAGCAAAGTGATACTGTGATATGATTTATATCATATAATCTGCGGCAGTTTGAAAGTTTAAACAAAGATGGTTAAAGGGAAAGCTGTACTGACAGAGATCATCTCATCAGAGTTAATTAGAAGAGTGTGTGCAAGTGAAAAATTCAAACTTCGTGTTCTTGTCTAATAGTAGATGACCTAGTTTAACAACACCACCACAAAGGGGCTCCAAACCCATTTATGTCCGCTTTTGACACAGCTGTGTGTGAATATTTTATATCTGCTATTTTTGAAAGCGTTAAAGTTTATGCTGCACTGAAATGCACTCCGACCGGGAACGTGTGTGTGTGGATGTGTAACACAGGCTGCCTTCCTGTCATGCCTTTCTCTGTGTATGGCTGTGGAAACAAAGTGATCTGATTCAGTGAGCAGGCAGGAAAGCGTGAGCTGCTTTATGGCTTGGGAGGACTCGCGCTGAGCGGGAATCGTCTGCTCGGTCACACTGTGCGCTCACTGTCCTCGGCAGGAAGCTCCCTCGCTCCGAGGCCGAGGCTGCGCCATGGGCTCACAGACTGCAGGTCTTCAACGGCGTTTTGTTGTGATCCAAAGTGGCACTGCTGCTGCACTGACTCAGGCATGTGCACTGTGCATGCGTGTTCTTGTTCTTCTATAGTAGTGGGAATCTAAACCTATTTGCACACTGACCCACAAGGACTAAGCCAACCCGAGGCCAAAAATGGAGGTCCTCATTAATCAAATCAATAAAAGTTGAGGTGAAGGTATTTTCCGATCAGGCTCTGGGTATTAGAAAAGCCCAGGATGAGGGTTAAGGAGAGTTGACAGGAAATTAATGTCAGTCAGTGTCTTGTCCCCATATCTATGGGGTGTCAAACTCATTTCACCCCAAGGGGGCACACACACTAAAATAACATTTAATCACATCATCTCTTTACACGACATAGACCAGCAATACAACAAGCAATTTCTGTTGAAGTCTTCTTGTGTAAAATACAGAGAACAATACACTGAAAAACATAAAGGCGTGAGCACGGACATTCGTATGGACAGATGACCAAGTTTGATTGCTAGTCCAAGTAACTCTCAACTATAAAACTATCAAGTCCCAGGAATCTGGACAAGGAGTCTTGACACTCAGGAGGCAAATGTTGTTATTGTTCATCTACTTGCACAAACATATGCGGAAGAAGTGTTTATTACGGCCGTGGTGTGCATGCGCATTGATATCGCTTCCGCCATCTATTCAGGAAGGAGGACTACCTGGAAACCTGGACTACAATTGTGTTGGTATTGTCAAACAAGTAATCATAAATTCACCCTCTTCATCAGTACGTTAATTAAGGTCATCTGCTTATATACTTTATTTCAAACTACTTCAAACCCAGACAATTACTTTTTCACTTCTTCTTACATTATAATTTGATGGCACTCGTATCATTTAGATCAATGTGGATTTCATCCAGACTTTTCCTTTTATATTCTCCACGCCGTCCCTGTTCCAATGCTAGGAGAACTTTGCCTTATTTAGTCAGTTGGAGAATGAGCTTTTGAGGGTGTAAGTGTTTTCTGTGGACATCGATGTTTTCCCCAAGAAAATTAGCCCAACTTTGCAAGCAAGAGATGGATATCAATATTGGGCAGTTTCAGCAGTAACGTTATCATAATTGTTGGGCTTTATGAGGTTTTCGACAGTAGTCATAGGTATAACGTTTGTCTGCCAAGTCTTTACTAAACAGTCTGTAACCATACTCTTGAAAGCAGCAGTCTTTCTTCACTGCAATCATTTTTTGGTTCATACTTTTCAAAAACTTCCAGTATGCATTGCTAAATCCACTTGGAGCAGGTTCAGCCAAAGGGCACAATGCTTGGACTCTTGTTCTATCTGGCTTGGAAGTCTCATCCGGAGGCTTGACATTGCAGACCCGAAAATGTCTTCTTTTGAACAATCCATATCAGTCAACACAAGGCATAAAGTCTTGTTCTTAAGTCTTTTTTTTTGTTTGCTTAAAAACGACAGGCTTTACTCTCTGCCTTTCCAAAATGTAAACGTTATGATCATAGCTCCCCTTACTTCGGCTGAACTCTAATTTCATATCCCTCTCTTTTGAGGTCTTTGGAAAACAGAATACTTTTGCCACATCAACCATATCGCTGTTCATGAGACTTGACACTTGACACTTTTTGAACTACTTGTCCACAGTACAAGCAGGGATTTTTCTTGTGTTCTCTTGAACCATCAAAACTGGGTTGACAGAAACAGATGCCTCCTCTTCAGAGTCAGTATGTCATGGCACCATTTCCTCTTCATCCACGTCAGCTCTGCAATCAGGAAAACTCTGTGTGGAATCGTGACTTGTTTCAAAGCTTCTGCTCTGACTAGAAGACAAGTCTCTCTTGTAAATCAGACGACGTGTCTCAAGGGACTTCCTGTATAAATAAAGGTTAGGAAATTAATAACTAATAACACAGGGCCTATACCGTATAATATCTTGGGGAAACTTTTAATTGATTCTTAAATAGTTTTTTCCTACTAAATGAAACATATTTGCTCCTCTTGCTATAAGAATGTGGACTTTCGGAGTCAGATAAACAACCACAATCTGAATACCACATCCACATTGTTTAACAATACAGTGAAAGTAAAGACATCTGTTGGGTCAAAGAGATACCAATAAGCCAAATTACATTATCTTTTTACAAAATATGAACCAGCAATTCATCATGCCATTTTTATTGAAGCCTTCTTGAGGAAAATACAGAGAAATACACACTATAAAAATTAACAAAGAAGAATGTGGAGACAATCATACGGACAGATGACCAAGTTGGATGTTTAATACAAGTGACTCCCAACTATAAAACTACCAAGTCCCAGGAGAATATGGACTGGGAGTGATGACACTCTGAGACATTGTTTTCATTATCAATCTACTGAGCATGTGCAGAGGAAGTGTTTATTACGGCCGTGGTGTATGCTCTTACTACATGTGCAAGAACAGTGCTACCGCTATCTTGGAAAATGGGCACAAAAGCACTCACTCATTCAAATTCTATGTCTACAGACAAAATCTATATTAATCTAAACGTCTTTGTCTTCACAGGGCAAATGTGTATATATATATGTATATGTATGTAGCTATGTATGTGCAATCATTGTATAAGTAAAAGCTCTGAAGCTGCTAGTAGCACATGACTGCAGGTGTATACATCCTTATATTTCAATGTAAAAACAGTGTAGTATGAACCAAACCCTGGGATGAGCTGTGTGTTGTCACAATGTTAATTGTATTACTGGTCACAGTTTATGGCAGTGCTTTCTTTAGATTTCCTTTACATCTGTCTGATGCGTTTTCTCTGGTGAGCATGTTTGACTTGTAGTACAGGAAGACATGGGCACAAAAATGGGACTAAAAATCTATTCCGCAAAGACAAAGCTGTTGTATATTGGCTTCAAACATGATGATAGTGTGTTGAATACAGGGGAGTGGGTAAAGATGGTGGATGAGTTCATGTACCTCAGGAGTTTTATGAGCAAGAATGAAGGAACTGATTATATCTAGGCAGGCATGGGGAAAGCGAGGCAGGCATTTTTCAATGCTGAAACCAGAATGACAATCTATGGCACTAACAACTCGGACCAAGTTGAGAATTTTTGGGTCAAATGTGTAAGCGGTGCTTGTGTATAGTGCAGAAACCTGGAGGTGACCAAGAGATTGAAGCAGAAATTGCAGGTCTTCATCAACAAGAGCAGGAGGAGCTTCCTGCAGGTTTGGTGGCCAAGAAGAATCTGTAAGGGTGAGTTTTCGAAACAATCAGGGCAGCAGTTTGTACAGGAGGAGATAAAACAATAGGAGAGGAGTTAGACTGCTCAGAAGGACATGTGACCAAGAGGGCACCTGAGTGGAACCCATGTGACCCAGTCACACCTGCAGACAGACGACAATGTCAGAGTTGGAGGAGAGAAGCCTTATTGTACGTGGCATGAGTCCAACGATACTACACAATATAAAGTGAGATGGTGAGTGCTTGTGAAAGACTTGTGTTCCCTCAGAAACAAAGAGGAATAAGTATAGGGGGCTGTGTTGGTCTCCTCTATTTCCACTCATCACTGCAGCTTGTTATTGAGTATTTATGATTTAAAAATGTGTAGTGATTGTGAAGCCCCATCAGAAAACTCAAAGCCACTGTTTCAACAAAACAAGCAACTGAAACTAATCACTTAATTTGTTTATTTTTGATTGCATACCGTCGAGTAACTTTTCCAGTTTCACACTCACTCCCCTTCTCTACAACCTACGCTTATTGATCTCCATAAGCGTGCTCATAAACTAGCTTTAACGCCGCTTTACCTCGTGGCATACATTGTGCCGCTGGAGCTGTGACCGTAGAATTTGTGGTTTATCTAATAATCTCTCCTCTTGGCAACATCATTCCTCCATCCCTCTTTCTCTCCACATGAGTGGTCAGTGCTCACATCCCAAAGCGACCTACCCCTTGATTTAAGGCCTTGGGTTTTGTTTTTTCTCCCTCCCACAATCAACTATAAAATAGACTTTCAACATGTTGGCAAATAAATGCTTTTTGTTGCAATGTCTGATATTAATCTCAGTGTCACAAGATTTCTGTCGGGGACATGTGCTACCATGTAATCACAGGCGCTCCACCGTCGAGTGAACACACTGCTGGGCGGAGGCAGCAGGGAACAAACAACCGGCCTGTAATAGATGAGTGTGACAGACTGTATGAGCACTGTGTTGCTTCATCATGACAGTCTGACGGGAAAGAACCGTGTGTGGATGTGTGTGTTTGTGTATTTGACCATTCGATTTTAAACAGATTTAATATGTGTTTTTACCTTTGTACTTCCAAATAATTAAAAAATGAAAAGAATCTTTGCACTCAGAGGTGACCAGACAGGTTGAACAAGTAAACAGAGCACCGTGTGGGCTGTGCATTCATTTGAACTATTACTAGATGGCAGGTGTGTATGTCACAGAGACGGCTGGGAGCTTCAAAAGCAATTGATATTCCCAGGAGTTATTGAAAAACCCTCGAGAAGCTGAGTAAATTAGATCCCAGAGGACAGAGTTTACTGTGAGACTGGACATCTTTGTAGATGCACATAGTGCCGAGAAATTCCTCCGTGACTGAGAAACTATATTATTAGGAGGGGTCAGACAGAGTATTATCTTCAGATTCTCATGTGGAAAATGGTAATGACTGCAGGATCTTTCACTTATTGTGGACACACTTGCACCGTGGTGTTCATTTGTACCCATAAGCAGGCAATTTGCATTAGCTGTCCAGAGATTCAGACTGGTGCCAAATATTAGCAGTTTTTAATTAGATTTCACTACAGTGAAATCAAAAAAAGGAAAATGGTTCATTTTCCGGGATGTAAGAAAAAACAGAAACCAAATGATGTACATAATGTATACAGACATATTATACACAAAGGAATAAAATATGTTCAACATGGACAATCTGCATACTTACATTATAGACAGACTCCACAATTGACTAAAAAAATGTCATTAAGATAAATGTCATGCATCCTTGAGACAGAATCCTAGAGAAAAGATGATGGACTGGCTCAGGAGATGGAACCAGACCTGGACTGAGTATTGCATCTGAAACATCCACCAAGGATGGTTTCCGGGTCGTACTTCCGTGTCCAAGACTTCCATATCCGAAAAGTATGTCCACTCCCCACGACAGACATCGTAGCGTAGCCGAGCGCTGGTAATTACTGGACTACTCGAAAACGTCCATGTCAAGAAAGCCAGTGTCCAGTAAGTCAGATCTGAGGTTTTTTTTATTTTTTTTTTATTCTTTGACCTTTGACGGACCTTTGTGGGGTGTACCATGACCTCACCCATGATCAGGTGGTCTTGCGCTTCAGTTGGAAAACAAAAAGCTTTCAGAGGATAACTGGAAAGTTTAATGGACTTGATACAACCTTTGACTTTGGTCTTAAAACTAATTCTCAGTTTTGTACACTGAATATCAGTCTTGCCATGATCTCGATTCAATGGAGATCCCCTACACTCATATAATGTCCCTCTGTGGAACATTTGATTATGTGAGAAAAATTATGGAAAACCACAATAAAATGAATTAGCCATCAGCATTCTCACCTCAATAGTGAAAGTCTAGTTTCTTATCAAGGCCATGGCTGATCAATGTGGAGTTTGCATGTTCTTCCAGAGCCTATATTTGTTTTTATACAAGTATTCTAGCTTAATAGTACCACATGTTTAGTGAGAAATCAGTCTAAATTGACCATAGGTATGAATGACTTAGTGTCGAGTGTGTTTGCCCTGCCTTCCATGAACATTAGTATAGAATAAAGCTCCTCTGATCCTACTTGGAGAGTTGATGATTTTAAGTTGTGATTATGTCAAATACTTTTATCTCAGACCATCATAACGAGTGAAAAAAACTATCACAAATGCACACACCTACAGTAGTAATGATTTCAGGTGTAGACAGTTAAACCAATCCTGGTCGTTATGCAAATTCAAACTTGATGTAGTCTGGAAAGTGCAAATTTAACGTGTTGCCATCTGCTGCCCATTGTGAAACCACTCATGCAACTCATCACGTTTCTCCAATCAACCCTCACAGTGGATAACATTCCAATCCAGTAGGCCATTATGACGCTTTATTTCGAAGATAAGTTTTCCCAAATCCCAACAGCATTCTCTCAAGTGGAAATACATTAGTGAGACTGTTTGGGACATTGCAGCTCGTCAGACTGGTGAAAGAGGATCACATTCCCTTCTTTGTCAGTAGCCTTTTGATGGGATTACATTGTGATCCAGTCCGGGGAGGATCACTGCATATATTTACCATAGAAGTTGGTTAATAAGATTAACGTTATTGTATCCTATTGTTCTGAGACGTAAAGCTTTACTGGGTCATTCTTTGCACAACCTGATTATCCGCCGATGCAGTGTTAACCCGTCAAAGGTCTTCAAATTGAAGGAGTGAACCATATGGTGAGAGAGCATGAGAAACCTTTCTGCAACATGCTTTCTTGGCTTTAAATACTCAAATGAGCTTTTGAAATAGGCTGTTGTTTTCTGTGAGGAATTCTGTTAAGTTTGGCTCAGAGGAGGACTCGGACACGGCCATCAGTAGAACAGAAGCTCACTTTCATTACCAACAAGAAAAACAGAAAAATCCAAATGCCCAAAATAACAAAGTCCTTAAGACAACAAGGACAACAGTGCTCAGACTAACTGAAAACACAACTTTTTGAGAACAGCTCCCAAGGTGGAACTTTTTGAAAACACCCCAACGCCATCTAAAGAGGGTAAAACACAACCTTCTGAAAATGCAATGGCTCCATCCCATGTAGACAGTAGAAACAATCAGACACAAGAAGGGGAAGTCAAGGAGATTGAAACAAGATAAACAATCTCAAAAAGAACAAAACACTAAATGAACAATGACAAAATTCTTCACAACATGTAGCCACAGTTGTGAATAATCTATCTGATAATCTCTGTAGACCAAGTTTACAAAACACTTTCATCCATGCCGGTGGAATGAGTGAATATTTATGGATGGGCTGTCATCTTTCATATTTTACGTTGATCTCAGTGTATCCTTTGATTTGAAATTATAATCTCTTCTGGCCGTATTTGCCCAACTTTCTACCTGCTAAACTTCCCTCAAGCAAATTACCAAAAGTTGGCAGCATCTTCCAGCACGACTATAGTATCTTGTACTGTGCTTTAATTGAATAGATGGATGCTATCTGTGCACAGTACAATTGGCAATGAAAATTCTGGTGATATATTATCATTAAGAGGAAGAGAGAGTAATGGCAATGTTTCAAGATGGGAGAATGAGGGATGAGTAAAGAAGCAATTGGGGAGAAAGCTAAAAGACAGATATGATATGGCAGTCAACTCAAAAAGGACGTGAACCTTTATAATTAACTATGAATAATAAGTCATTCATCCATGACTTATCTTATTTTGACTAAAAACACATATTTACTGTCAGAAGTTTTTTTATTTTTATCTTTTATTCAGGGCCAGCTTGCAAAGTTTTCAAATGAAAACGAAAACATTTTTGTAGCATTTTAGGGGTTGGTAAACACAAAAAGGAAAATGCAGTTTTTTGAAAACGGCTCCCATGGTGCAGCTTTTTGTAAATGCCCCGACTCTGTGAAGATGGAGGAAAACTCAACTTATCTGCAAAGTTGCGCATGGGCGAGTTCATGTACGATAGTAAGTGAGAGTATTGATATTAACTTTTATATTACAGTGCCTTTAACAATAAAATAGTATTTGACAAAAGAAGCACAGTTGTTTTGAATTTCCTTAAAATATCCAGGGCAAACACTTTCAATATCTTGAATTTTAGTGTGTTATTATCTACATTTTGCATGTAATTTGATATTCATGCATTCATTCATTGATTTCTGTCGATACTTAGGTTTTGTCTTGAGGTTGTTCAGTATCTTTTTTAAATAGGTGCAGATAAGCTTTTAGCATATTCTGCCTGTCTTTCTTAATACCCAAAGAACATAGGTATATATAAAAATTAGAAAAGTAAGTATTTAAGATACTTTACACTGAGCAGAAACCCTCAGAGGAAAGTGGATCAGAGATCACTGCAATTAATCTCTTCATACACTGAAAGGGGGAAAAAAAGAGTGTCTTCATGCTGCGAGTGCAACTTGAGTCAGTCCCCTCAAGTCATGTGCAGAAATCCTACCATCAGGCAGGAAACATTTATTTTGGCAGAACATGAAACCATCATGGTTTTCAGACTTTATTTCAGCTCAAACTGACTTTCAAAGTCGGGGAGCCGGATAGTGACAGCTCTGTCATCCCGTTAAGAGATCAGCGTTTTTACATATCCATTCATCTCTGCCTGTGTCTCTCTTTCACTGTGTGTCTTGCAGGTAAAAAAAAAAAAAAAAAAATGAAATCCTCATATCCAGCCTATTAGTCACAGAGGATTAGAGCGGTGGCAGTGAGACGAGCAGAGATGGGAGGTGAGCAGAGTAAGAGAGACAGATTAAATGCTGTTGGTATTATGAGGTAATGCTCAGGCCTCCAGAGAAAGTAAAATGATAAAGAGATGAATTTCTTTTAAAGGAATGTTTCATGAAGCTATTACACTTTGAAAATATTTCTCACCACATGTGATTCGACAGACAGTATTCATTGCACTGCAGGCTTGATTTATGACCACATGTTTAATTTTGAACCAACACACTTCAGGACAGTGTATGTGTGGGGCTGAAAACATACGTTGTGTATGTAAACATGTACAGAATCGCTGATGGATCGCAGGCTCGGGCGAACGTTATTATCAGCCTGGAGAAAGATCTCTCCACCTCCAACCTTTTCAGGAGCTCATTTGAAAGTCAAGACTCATTTATCAGCTTTTGATCTAATTAAACAACCTGGAGCTAGAATGAAAGCAGGGACCAGCCATTATCTGACTTCATTAGCCACAGGGCGCGGGCATGAAGAATCGTCTCCCCATCCTTCACAACTTCATGCCAACTTTCTCCGTCATTCTCCTCCTGCAGCAGCTGTTAAGAAATGTGATCTTGTTTTCACCTCAGGTTTTATTGCTTTTCTGCTGGTACTTCTTCTTCCCACTGTTACTCTCTTCTCATGAAACTTTTTCATGTTACCCTTCCTGACTTATTTGAACCTTTTAATTCTCGTGCACATGGGTCAACTTTGGGATTACGATATCATCTTCTATCCTCACGCCAACTACTGATTCTGGCACAAGGCTTTAAATCCTCAAATCAGACTTCCCATTTCCTCGTTTC
>OMNM01065084.1:11292-32573 GCA_900302745.1 Parablennius parvicornis | reverse complement strand
AATTAAAAGTGGGAATATTTAAACTGGAAACACCCTTCATTCACTGTGTGTGTGTGTGTGTGTGTGTGTGTGTGTGTGTGTGTGTGTGTGTGTGTGCGCGTGCGTGTGTGTGTGACTCTCCTCCGTTATGACTGAGCGCTTGTTGACAGTTGAGCGCTGACAAGTCAATCTGTTCTGCAGCCCCCCTCCATGGCAGCTGAAGGGCACTTGTATACTGCAGTTTATACTTAGGACAGCCTGTTGCCCCTTTAGCTCTCTGAAGCATGCAGATGTTACCTGGTATTCAAAATCAGTGGCAGATCCAATTTCCAATGAGTGCAAACTGTGAATTTCTATGTAGGCCACCTGTGTTGGTCATGGATGTGTTGACAAAGGTAGTGTGATTGAGTATGCTGTCCTGATTATTAACCAGGGGATGCTCTGTGGTGGAGGCGTGTGTGCTTCATCTGTGGAGTTTAGATGATCTCCCTGTGCATGTGTTTTTTTTTTTTTGTTTGTTTGTTTTGTTTTTGTTTTATCAGGTAGTCAGGTCCAAAATGTGCTTGATTCCTGGTGATTGATAGTAAATTTCCCTAAGGTGTAAATGTAGGTGTTGGTGTGATTGTCTATTTTTCTGTGTTTGGCCCTAGCCTTTGCTCCTTTGTTAGCTGGGATTGGCTCCAACCCATTGCAACCCTAAATTAGATTAAGTGATATAGACATCGGATGGATGGATTCCTTAACAAGGTTTACAATTTAAACAATGTTATGTCTGCAGACATCTGGAAGCCCACGAGGACCTTGTGAGTAGACTGCAGTCCATGTTCTACATAAAGGAGACAGTATGAACAGTATTTGAAAATAGGAGCCACCTAAAAAGTTTTCATAAAGGATATCACCAAAGTGGTCCAAATTATAACAGGCAGCTTTACCACAAATGCGCGCACTCATTCAAAATGTTCAAGAAAGACCTTAAGATGAACAGAAACAAACATTGTTACATGTTTAAATATACAACCATAATAAATCACTGATGATAACAGTCTGAGGGTCTTAATATCGATCCATCTTAGACTGTAGGGACTGGGAATATATATAAACACAGTATATGAATGTAGTGCTAACCACTGCACCATGCATGGGGCTCGCTTCACTTATATGAATATCCACTGTCATTGTGCAAAAGCCGAACAACCCTAATCATCCAGGAATTGTGTGACATTTTCCTGAATGTTACTCATTAACACTTGATATCGCTCTTACTTCAAAAAGGTTGCTGAACCCTGGTTTAGAATTCTAATTAGAATTATTAAGAATCCCTTCTGATGAAAACAATACACTGACAGTTACTGTGTTGACTTATACAGCTATTTATCAGCTATATAACACATTGGTTGCAAATGTGTTTATCGTATGCTGTTGTTGCAGATGATGATGTTTGTAATAATTTGAGGTCATCGCATAAAATATGCTACTTGGAATTGTTTATACCTAAATCGAGATGTCGCTATCACAGCTCTGATAATGATTTCCTACTTGTGGCGCAGTGTCTGAACCAACATTGGGAAAAAGAAGGACTTTTGCATTCGAGTGCACTTTGTGAGAACTCTGGCATTTTTAACCTTTTCCTCAAAGGTGTAAACATAATATTTGCCGGGCTTACACTATGTCTCATTTTGTTCTGTGATCGAACGACCATCCCTTCCTCAACAATGCTGCATATCAGGCAGAATGCTGTCAGATACATGTGGGGGTCTTGTGGGTTTTGTTTTTTTTTTTTCACCAGTTGACAGCTTATAAAGAGCTTCACAGTGGTGATGTGGTTAGTCTGAGGATATTCATGAGAATATCCTTGGTTGATGTCAATGCTTGAGTTTGTTGGAGGTTTTCTGGTTTTCTTCCAAAAACATGCATTTGAGGCCAATTAGTGACCTAAAGTTTCACATGAATGTGAGCGTGCTGGAACTATTGGATATGGTGCTTTTAATGGCTGTCACTTTAAAGCGGTCTTTGGTCAATGCTGTGTTCACAGTATCATCGTTCTCCAAGTGTTTAAGTTTAATTTGCATTCAAAGGGGGTCACGGCTTGTTTATCAAATACGGCTCCGTCGACTTGTTTGTCACACATCCATAGAAGGGGAACTTTACATTTAGATACTTCTCCAAGTAGAAAAGCACAAGTGTTATGAGGTAGGCTGCAGTGTTAAAATAAATCTATTTTACTTAGGGGAATGTGTATGCTTAGTTTCTCTGGCCTGAGTGTCTCACACCGTTGACTTTTGGTCCTTTGCCTGTGGAAAAAACTGTTGAGTTCACTGGGTTGGTCATAGTCCAGTAGATTGAATGTTCCTGTGCCCGTCTAGTTTGGTTCTGTCCACAATATTTACATAGTTCCAAAAAAAGTTGTCATCCTAATGATTTAGGATCATAAACAGTAAGACTCATATTTCCCAATTGAATGAAGACTTTTTTTTTTTCTTCCTTCTAGCAGCCTCAGGCTTTATATTGTGAACTGTCACATAGTTATTGCCTAAAGAGACACTGAAAAATAATGGGACCATCTTTTATATGATTAGCAACACCTATGATTTCTTACAAGTCGAAGTGTCTTGAGTGAAAACGAAATATGTTTTTGTAAATGTCAGCGAGAGTGAAGTGCAAATATGATTACATGAGGCGCGGAGCAGAGATTTATCGTGAGCTGCCAAAGCCCACTGCTACTGGAGCAAAGCAGCATGTGCCCATGATTAATGTCAGCATTTTTTTTTTTTCCAAGAATGTTACTGAAAGTTTGTTTTCTTCTCCATTGTTGGTTTGTTGTCAGCTGGTGTGTGTTTCTGTAAAGAGCTAAAGAACTATTTTAATCCTGTATCGTCTTCATACAGGAAATTGGTTTTAGTTAATATCTACACTCATTAATGACCTATTATTATCAATAAGGGTATAAATGGGACATTCTGTAAAAAATAATTTATATTGCGTTTGACATTTAACCCAGACGTTATTAAAGGTCTACTGCAAATTCTAAATCGATTTGGTTTTAGTGGCTTGGTCATACATATTAAAATGTTAATCACAATATTGGCGTTTGGAGATATGGCTTAACAAAAAAAAAAAAAAAAAAAAAACGTGTTCCTGCAGATGTTATCAGCCTTTGCAGAGTCAGTATAGGGGTAAGAACATAGGTTTAATATGTATGTTTTTTTTTCTTTTGATGTCTGCATTGTAAAATATAAACATTTTTCGTCCTGTTATGTGAGAATGCAATGATATTCCCTGAATCATCCAAGCTGTCAACAGCAGATTCATAATTCCCAGCAACATTCGTGTTTAAATGTATGAAAAGTTCTGTAAATATTGTTGGCATTCCAGTGTATGACACACACAAGTTTGAGTGATTGTTAAAGAAAAGTACCTACACATCCTGAACAGCTCTGTATAAAGAACTATATAGCCAGTTAGAATTTGCTAACAGTGTTAATCTCTGGGATTAACTATATCATTGATACAATCTGAATTATTGGTTTTATTGTTAAGGAATGATTGTTATCTTCATTCAGCTTCTGCGCTTCTTGTTAGTTTTATATAATAAGCATTTTGGCGAGAAAATCTCCAAAAGAAATTCTAAGTGGCCATCGTGAGCCTAGTAATTGCTGATATGCATGATATATTCAGAAAGTGAGTGCTTCACTGTGTGCTGTAACAAAACCCTTGGGTGAGGCATTGAAACATTGGGAGGGTTTAAAACCTTGGATAATGATGTGAATCCGTGGTCCAACTCTGCATGTTCCTTTTGAGGCAAGCCCTCTTTGAATTGTGCTGTACAGGTTAATTATTTACATAGTTAAATTCTCCTGAAGGGACATCACTGATGTTACCAAAAAAGTGGACCAAGGCTGATGAGTTCATCCGATCATTGAATCCTGACTATTAGATACTTCAAGGGATAAAAAGTATGGGAAGTTTTTCAAATAAACCTGAAGTAGTAAGGAAATGTTTCATAACTGAAATAAAGGACGTGTCATTGTGTACTCTAAGATCGAGGGCTACTTCTTTATTAGAGGATCTTACTTAACAATTCATTAGCTGCCAGGTTGTTACTCGGTTCCTCACTCATCCCTCAGTAAACATTTTTACATTTGTGAACTCGGTATAAAGTGACTGCAGGCAGTGATGCAACAATCTGCAAGAGGACAATTCATTTTAGAGTGCTCATCAAACACTCAGTGGACAGTATATTTTAGTCAGTTTCCACAAACGGACCAAATGACAGTTTTGATTATAAACAAGTTGAAGATCAATAAAATCAAGCTGTTTATTATTGATTATACGACTGTGATATGTGATTGCAGACATGTTCTAACTCCTATTTGTACTGAGCAGAAATAATTATCTCTTGTACTGGACGTTACTCATCAGCTGGCGAAGTGACTTAATCAAATGAGCTGTGGGGCTACATTATGTACACTAAGTGCAACATTCCATCCATCCATCCATCCATCCATCCATCCATCCATCCAAAGAGGCAGTCATGTACACTTCGATGTAGAAGTATGGTAGATAGTCGAGGATTTATTGGTGGAATCCCGTTACCAACACATTAAGGGGAGGCGATTTATATTTTTCCAGCTTGTTTGTGTTGTGCTATTTCAACAATTAAAGCATGAGCTGCGTCTCTATATCCTATCAAAAAATAACCTCTACAAGTCAACTTTCTTCTTCTGTGTGTATTCCAGTTTTTCATTTTTTTTTTTTTTTACATATTGTTCTTCGTCCAGGTCATGGTTTAGTGTGGAGCTCTAGAACATGCAGAGAACTATGTACGATTTCAGTCGAGCAAACATGTTCTTTTATGTCCTTCATGTATTTTTAATGTTCTCTTTTTGTTGGACTAACACGTGACTAGTGACTCACACAGACTCACATTCACACCGAGAGGCATTTTACAATAAACATCCATCAGTGGTCATCCATCAATCCAGTACACTGTCCAGGGTCACGGGGCGTTCCAGTTGATCTCAGGTAACAATGGGTGAAGGCTTGATACACCCAGTCTATTACAGGACACGTACACTTACGCAGATGAGAGATTTCATGTCACTATTGTCGCATCAAATACATTTATTTTTTACTATTGAGGAAAGTCAAGTACCTGAAGAAAACAAATCCTTGTATTCAGGAAGAAAGACACTCAAACCTCACTCACACTCAAACCAGAGACGTTATTGCTTTGAGACCAAATCTATTGATCAGGTAATTAACAATTTTGGAAATATGGGCTTAAGTTTGAACAGGTCCTGTGTGTTAAAGCTGTTAGCACTATTTCTATATATGTATTACAGCTTTTTGCTTGAGTCGGGAACCAATAGATCCTTGGAGATGGCCGAACCTCTTTCTAGCTTCAGTGAGGAATTTTGGATGAAAGCTTGATGCCTTACATGTTGCTGTTATGAACACCGAGCGGAACAGCAAAGTGGATAGTTCATCCAAAACACATTTGCTGCGCAGTCTGGAGAATGACTTCATAAGCAAACGTGTCCGTTACTTTGTTTTTACAATTTTATTATGTAAAAAAACAAATAAAAAATGTAACTAAACTATTGCATGCTTCATTACCAGCACTGAGATAAAAGGCCACGCACAGGCCAGGTGGGAGGGTATTTTCATTCATAACCATGGGCAGGCTATCCAGGTCATTTCTCACATTGAATAGGAAAACAGAATCACATTGTTTCCTGCTCATTGTGCTTCGTATTTCTGCACTGTAGCTTCACAGAGATGGCTGGTGGCCCCAATACACCTCTCTGTTCCCATCTTATCTCTGCGTGTCTTTGAGCCAAAGAAAGAAAGAAAGAAGTTGTGTTTCTGAGCTGGCTGACATGGTTGAGATGCTTCCAGCAATACTTGCATGTGCCAAGAAGGCCTGGGATTAAGAAAGGCCATTGCAGTATGGCCTTAATTCCTGGAGCTGTTAAACACAACCATGTGACTGGAGTCACATTTCAGACCTTGGTAACAGAGCAGCTTTAACTGCTGTAAGCACATATTGTGTGTGCGTGTGTGTGTGTCTCTTCTCTTTATCAGTCATCAAATAGTACTACACATTATGCACTTTATGTTTTATTGCTTTTATCAGTAAGCCATTTGTGCATAATTGAAACTTTGACCAGTAGGTGTAAATCATATTGTATTTCTCTATGGGGTGTGTAGGTGCACTGTCCTGAGCATCTCTGATCTATAAGTTATGCTACTAAATGTTTCATGAGCCCTGGTGTATGTGGATCGAAGGAGGCCAAGGGAAACAGAGAAGGAAAATGTACTGGAAAAAAGTTGGGAGACAGCTCATTAAATATTGATTTAAGATTGATCTTAACTAATTCGCCATGCGGTGATGGAGGCTCTTTTAATCCCCCGTGGTTGCTTTGCATTGATCCACTTCGTCCTTGGTTGGCAATGTCAGACCTCAGATAAATCTTCTTATTTATAGACGAATGTTGTTTAGAAAAAAAAAAAACCCAAAAGTTTTACCTATGAACATTTGACATGATGAACATGAGTCACATACAATGTTTTCTCAATACTTTCACGCAGCATATTGTGAGCTATCTATAGCTAATTCCCAGTGGGCTTAACCACGAGTACAGTTTGTGCTAGACATTGATTTGAACAGCGCCAGGCCCAAAGGGTAACTTTGGAATGTGCTGAGAAGTTTGTTTGCAAGAAATGCCTTTGCAGTGAATATTCCTGAGCTAAAACTGTGGCTGAGAGATTTTCTTTTTTTATTGCAGAATCTCTCTCCCTCTCTGTCTCCCTCTCTCTCTCGCTCTCTCTCTGTTGTGGATTTTTACACGGGTCTATTGTGAATCTGAAAAATGGTACGCTCGTCTGCACCCCTCGAGGGTGGCTGATGACCGCAAAAACCTCAGATATTTTTTAAAGAATCGCACTCCTCTGCTCCTCTTATCACTTCAAACAGCTCCTCTCACCTTAAATGATATCTCATTGTTTTTCATTTTCCTTCAGGGCAAAGACGCCCCCCTGCAGATTGAGACGGGCGGCGCTTCAGCATCCCGTCCAGTGTCTTTGCAAAGTAGCAAAAGATTCTCAGGCTCAGCAGGAATTTATGCAAAAAAGAATCGTCAACAGGGAAGACGCATCTGACAGTCATTGTTTATTTGATGTGAAGTCAGCTAATCGCTGCTGGAACAAGGTTTTATCAATTGGTAATTCGTGTCACGTAGCTAAACTGCAATAACCATGAAGGGAAACACTAAAGTGCATGATTGCGTTGCTCATGAGGAAAGATTTGTGGGAAGTATCTGTAGCCGGACTGCCCGGCCACCTGTCTGCTGTGTTAATACTTCCCTCATTTTGAATGTCGTTATGATGTTTTGCTCAGTAACAATTCATTCAGAGAGAAGTGAACTGCTGTATGGAGTGCATCCTGAATCATAGCTGGATAAACCAAATTATAGTTCTTTGATATGGTAGATTTTTTTTTTGAAGTGTATTAAATCAAATTCTAATAAAAAGTATGAACCTTCTCCCACTAAATTGCTTATCGGTGAAAAACAAAACAAAAGATAAGTGTTTTGCTTTTTTTCAGTACGAGGTAAATCTGTCCAGGATTTGGATGTAGATCTTGTTCCAGTATTCCCACACCAGATATTACTGTGTTGATATTGAGTCTGTTAAATTAAATGAGGGCCTTTGTAAGCCAAAATCTTGTTAACGTGATAATTGGGGAACCACTTGAATAGGTTCTTCTGTTTTAGCACACATAGCCTACTCCCTCTGGATATGAACTAATTACATTTTGGTGGCTGGAAGAAATAAGTCAAGTTCATAGCGAAGTTGTGGTCGGTGCAAAATATCTGAAAAAGCTTTGAGGAAATCTTTTGCTGTGGTCAGACGTTAAGGTCACTCTTACTGATTTGTCTCTGTATCGTAGGCATGCCTACGCTTCATAATATGGTCTGTTTGTTTGGTGTCTCTTTTTATATGAATGCAACTTTGCTGCTTGGGGAGGCAGCCAACTGTCAAGCAATTCTCGTCACTTTTAAGTGCTCCTCAAAGTTTTTTAGTCCTTCTAACTTTTTACCTTGAAGCTCTTCACCTTCAGTTTACAGTTGTGTACCGAGGCATCCAAACCGTCAATTGGAAGACAGCTTGAGAGTTAGTGGATCATTTTGTTTGGAGCTTACGCAGCAATTACCCAATCTTTCCAAGTCACCTTGGTATTACCCACTTTTATCCTTTTTGCAAGGTCCCTCCTTTGGGAGAACGACCCGTCGTATGTGTCCCCTGTGTTGCTTTGCCTGCTGTCAGACGGGGGAACGGACCCTGGCACACTGACAGCTGGCTCCCCTGCTGTCCCCCGTGATCAACAGTCATTTGCCGTCCTGTGTCTCACAGCCACCGTGGCAGCCAATGTGCACACTGACAGACTATTTTGGGCTGAAATTCCAACAACCCTGTGTCAAACTAAACAAACCCTACCTTAAAGGTCAACAAAAGGAGAGGAACGGAGGTATTTGGGCAACCAGACTTGTGTGAAACATGTATGTGATGTTGAGATTGTTTTATATTTGTAGTTTAATCTGCTTCACATAACTTGAATGTATCGGATTAGGTCAGTATGAAGCAGAAATAAATGTGTATTTGTGGTATTTTACACTCTAAATAGTAGGAAATTACTCAGCCAAATTAGAAATGATTGAATATATTTACAAAAATGCAAGATTAATCCTTAAATTCTGTATTTAATGAGCTTTGATCTCCAAGGTCAGTTTATTAACAACAACTATCTCAAACGTTAAAGTGGAGTTTTCCAAATACCAACAAGCTAACAAAGCTGTTTAAAAGTCTAAATTAGCAGCTCAAAATCCTGAAAAATACTGCCATTGATGTCAGATAGCGTTATGCTTTACTGCTTTACAATGTCATAACAAGTAAAATAGCTCGTACCAGTGTCACAGATACAATATCGATAATTTACTGATACTTTGTCCAAAAGCGTAAGGTGTAAGACCAACCGTTTAGCAACGAGCTGAGAGAAGTGAACTGCTTTGTTGTTTTTGGAAATGATACAAGACGCAAGGACAGACCTTAGTCTTTATTATTATTCATAACAGTTCCAAAAGTGACTGTCAGTGCTCAACCATCCAAACTCATCTCAGCCTCTGACATAACAGTCTTCAGTGCCAGGATGTAACAAAAATTATAAAATTATTGGTCACATGTGGGAGAAGTAATTTATCTGGCAGGATAAAAGACCTAATTAACATTAACAAAAAAAAAATAATCCAAAAATAGTAACTGCAATGTCAGCACTGCTATTTTAACATGAGAATCGATAAAAAGACCAACAATCAGAAGTAATGATATTTTGGTTCTGATCTGCACTGGTGTCAAAGATTCACAAATGTGGTAAACAATGATTAGAGGGCAACGTTAGCTGCTTTTATCCAACAGCAAACATTTGCATCACCACTTTGTAACTGACCGCCCCACCCAGATTTGATTTATTAGCAATGTATTCATTAACTATTATTTCTGTAATTAGTTTAGAAATAACTCATTTTGCCATGAAGTGAATTTTGCTTCATGAATAATCATATACTGTAAATGTATATGCCACCGGAAACAGTGAAAGTAGACTTTTTCACTTGTTTTTCCATGCTGCCAAATGTGTGTGCCTGTTTTAGAAGTTTGTCCTCAGCTGCCAAAGGCTTGGGGTGATAATTATGCAGCACTAAACCTTTGTGTGGATACACCTTTAGCCTCATACATAATTATTTTGTAAATGTGATCCAGCTCCAACAGTATTCACTTTATTGAGTGGCCTAGCTCAATCCACCAGCTTTGGCATCTAAAATTAGAAGCAATTGTTGAAACCTCTAATCACGGGGAAAATTGTTGTTTCGACGATACAGGGCATTTTGATTGCAATCACACAAGGCATTTATTGTCCATGTTTATCTCTTTTGTGTACAAAGTGTGGCAAAGCATCCACATGGTGTGATAAATATGCAAATTGTCTCAATAACATTGTAGGTGAATCTTGTTTTAGAAGCACAGTGATACTGCTAATTCATTCATCTAGGGGATTAGATTAATCTTTAGGCTCGTGGAGACCTTTTGTGGAACTCTTTTCTCCATCTGTTCCCCAACGCAGTAATGTCTGGCTGTACAATAGGTCAGGTTTAAACGCTAATCCAAAGACTAACGCAGAAGAAACGCTGGCTCATGAAACAAGCCATTCGCTGAAGTGAAACTCGCAGTTATAATTGCGGTGCTGTAGAGTGTGAAATTTGCACACTGCACTGCTATTCCTTTTTCGCCATGAACACAGCGTATCTGTTTGTGTCCACGTGACAACGATCTGACAGACTCTTTTTAAAGCCTAAGTGTGAAGATTGTATGCCATATTTATGTCACCTGCCATTAGGAGCTTTATTGAACCCTGACCCCGGAGCAAGAGTGTTAAGCCGAGCATGACCAGGTGAGAGGAGAAGACGACTGAACCGAAGTTGCAGATACGCGTCCCTATCTGTGGGGAAAAGCTGTGACACATAGTTCTTTTTGTGCTATATTGATATTAATTGGACAGTGGCAGGTGAATTCTCTTCACCTTTCACTGCATGCCCTCTCACACTGACATACGTTTGATTTAGTCACTCAAAGGTGAAATTCCAATCCTAGTTATTAGGCCCTTGATTCAACTCCTGTTTAAAGAAATGAATAAGATCAATTTCAATGAAAGTAACTTGAAATAAATGTCTCTTTGTCGTGATTCATTTTAGAGCTTTGACTCAAGACACTTTTATATTGATATTGAATTTTCAATTATTATATACTTAAAAATCCTGCTCAATAAACCAAACTGCGTCGAAAGAATTAGTCTCTGTGTTAAATGAAAGATAAAAGGGTCACGGCAACCACGCAGGTGCAAATGTACCATCTGAGAGTCGAAGTGATACAGAAGCTGGTTGTTAATGTGAGGAAAAGGCGTAGCTTCACTTTACAAAATGTGGCTTAACCCTATCAGTCGGTACTATTCGCTCACTCTTTGATTCCCTACGGTTGTTTTTTTTTTTTTTTTTCCTCTCTCTCTAGAATTCATATCCTGTGTGTTTGTGTACATATAAGGTGCAGAGCGTCTGTGAAATATGTATAAAGGGTAATCCTCTCTTGGACAGGGACCAGAGAAGGCGAGGCGCTCATCTTCACAGGAACTAATCACCCGATCCCGCCTGCTGTTTACAGAGTCGGTCTCGCCAGCCAAAATCAAATGCAAAGCCCATGTTAATTGCCTTAATGCTGCCTTCCTGTCAACCATGGCTTGGCATCAGCCTCCAGCACTGGGCCGCAAAATGGATTCTTTTCAATTCTTCACTGAATACCGAAGACAAAAGGGAGTTCCTGCTCCTCAGGAATGAGGAGCCAGAATCAATTTTTATCTTTTGTTATTTAAACCTGAACAAAGTGAAGCTGATGATGTGTGGGAGGACAAATGAAAGTGGAAGTTGGTCCATTATGAAGTAGGAAGGACGGGAAGTTCTAGAACTGGCTTTGGTCATCATTACACCCAAACTATTAGTCCCCCTCGGGTCTAATGCGTCAGGGTTGGTAATAGAGTCCGTCCCTGTACAGCCTGCTGTAATGAGAAGCTGCAGGCCCAGGATTTCACTAATTTCTTATATGCCAGGATGATATGTCAGGTTGGTCGTCATATGGCTAATGACTTCAGACGCTTAGTGAAGGATCGGTGGGAGATCCACAAACTCAGGTGGCACATATGTTAATATATCTCATAGTTGGGACACTCTGGAGACTTGTGGTATCACATTCCGAGACTTTTGATGTGTTCAGTGCTCCGACAGTTCACTGCGCTTCTGACAAATATACAAAAGTAGTGTGTACTTTGTGTGTTTGTGCACACATTTCTAATACACTTTATGCTTTTATTCCAAATGATACAGTGTGTGCCCTGTATACTTTTCCCCCAATCAAGTGAAACAACAACACTTTAAATGTCTTCATTTTCACAGTAAACCACTAATCTTAAACCTAGGGGTTTGTGTGAATATGTTTGATTGGTGTAAAAATAGTGGTTACCAGTGGAGATATTCACGGTTGACCCGCCGATATTACGTTGTTAAAATGCAAATGCAAGCATGGGTTGATCCATGAGTTTAATTTGTCAACATTACTGAGATTTGACCTTTGTTTGCCTCGCTGTTTTCTGTTGCCTCAGTGGTAATGTTACCAACAAGATGACAACGCAACTTGACCTCCAGCGATAAGAAATATCACCCATCTGTTTGATTTGAATCCTTTTTGCAGTTAAAGCGTGATAATTACTTGTCTATCTGTCAAAGACACGGATTCATTTCAATAACCTACCCAAGCGGTCATTGACAGTGTGAGGACAGTGTGCGATGGCTCTATTGTTGGAAATAACATGCGAGACAGTGACATACGTGCCACCATAATGCCCTTTCTACTGACATCTGCGCACTAGTAAATGATGACGAGTAAAAAGCCTTTGTCAAAAATGAAAAGAGCTGGCGAGCACTGCCCTACAATTGTCAGTGGTTAACTTTAACGTTAGTTGAACCTTTTGTGTGAGCTCAAACAGACCAAAATAACATGCAAGCACCATCATATGAATTCCAGCTGTCTGATGTTAAGTCAACATAAATTCCTGAGCGAGTGCAAAATATATTTATTGTGAACTCCCCAAGAAAACGCTGGTGTTATTTTCATTTTCAGTCCCGTGGATTTTAATTCCTTCTATTGCCACACATTATCTGGGCAAAACTTTTCCCGCATGTTCTTTTATTCCTGTCTCGTCCAGGAGTTCTGCGCTTCAGTTTCTTGTGAATTATGGAAAGTCCTGGCCAAAAGTTTGTTCTTTTTCTTCCCACTTCCACAAGTTTCTCTCGGCTTGTAGAATATGTATCCAGTTTAAGTCATTAAACCACTGTCACTCGTTTTCAATGGCTTTCAGCTCCGACACACCTGAACTTAATGAATGTGCCATCTTGAAGATCCGCAGAAAGTCTGATAATGAGCGACTCATTACAGTTTGGTGTGTTGGAGCAAGACAACATGGGGAACAGGCAGAGCAGCGGCCCTTTCAGGAGCAGGAGCTCCCACATCTGGATTAGACTGTCGCACATAGCGCTAATAGCTTAAATATTGTGTCACAACTTTCCAGCAATTAAGTTCTGTGCACATTTTGTGAAATCATAATTGAGAGAGACAATTAAAATTGAGGCACATGTTACTTTTCCTGATTTAAAAGAAAAAAAGTAGTGGAGGTACAACTAAACTCACTATTCAACTCACTGTTAGCTTGCACAGCAATATAATACAATACAATCATATCTCTCTCTATATATATCTATCTATCCATCCATCCATCCATCCATCCATCTATCTAGTTTATATTTTCACCAATTTTATAGATATTTATACACATATTACATATAGTAGGTGGCACGATCTAACAAGCAGGGCTTTTCCAGACTTTTATATCAAGACCAGGCACAATGTTATTTACATAGTGAAATATAATTATCTACTGGCTGTCTTGCTCGTTTGACAGCACTTCGTCCACCCAACAGGCGTTCCAGCATGGCCGCTATTAAGGAACAAGCAGCAATAGCCCATTTCTTTTCCCCTGTTATGTGAATATGCCTGTAGTTGTTTATAAGCCGAGCACAGCCAAACACTGCGCGCTTCTCATCACCCATTCCTTCTCATTTCTTCCCTGCAACTACGATAAAATAATGATCTTTCTCAACCAAAGAGAATGGGTATAGGGAAATAATTGCTTGTTCAAAATGAAACTGGCAATTCCTGTGGGTATTCATTAAGTAAAGTTATCCCAGTTAATATTCTAAATAAAATACACTGATAAAAAAAAAAAAAAAACAAATACACACATCGTATGCAGTATCTGCTTAGTCTTGATGCAAAGACAGCAGTTGTTGTCCATCAATACTTCAGTCCCGAAACAGATTAATGACATATTCTTCCCAAGTGACACTTCCAAATACACAAGCCTGCATTCAGTGGAAATAAAGTCCCTCAATGCTTTTTTGAGGTGCTTTGACCTCTTTGCTTCATTTACGCTGCCACCAATAAAGTTGGAAATGTCTTACATAGAACCCAGTCAAGCTGGGAAACGTTACATTTCACCCTCATGTGATTCTCATCTCCAGCCTGTCCGCCATGGGTCAGGAGCTCATCTGTCCTGAAGGAACAGCACAGCAGCTGATTATGATGGATTATGATCGATTCCTCCTTGGCTGACCTCTGCAGCCGATCACGCCGACTTCACAGCATTAGCACACAAACCCACACGCATATATGAGAACATTGATACTTTTCAAGAGAGAGGGACTTTCATACAGTGACAGGCATTCATAGTCACATACACCGCCAACAGTAAGTTTAATTTAATATTCATATATGCGTATGTTATAAGAGAAGTTTGAGGTGACTTTGTGGCGCTCGTAATTGCTTCTTTTGCAAGTTAGCTCAGATGAGTTACAGTGGGCGTGCTGAACCCAATTAACTCACTACAGACACACATGAAAGCACATAAAGCTAATGTTAAAAAAGGGGGGCGGTGGGGGCCCTAAGACGGAAAACCTCCCTCCCAGCGGGCCATTTGTTTTCATTTGGTTTGGTATCTTTAGTGGTGCTGTTCGCAGCACTTTGGGCAGTGTGTCTCTGTCAGACCAGCCTCCATCCTCCACCCACAACCACCGCACTGCATTCCATTACCACAGACGGGACTCGTGGAGCAGCAGCGAAGAGAAATGAGGTGGACGGCGCTAATCGCTGGTGCAGACAGATGCGTGTTCAGTCCCCTGGTCAACAAGCCGCTCAAGAAAATAGATGTAGAGCAAAGGCCATCAGAAACAATGGCTAAAGCGGAAGAGTGTCCGAGTAGATGGTGATATTGACCTGAGGGAACGCTATCGTCAATCCATGTCGCGGCAGCGCTGGATGTGACTCTGCATGTGATATCGAGCAGCAGGAGCGCTGGTGTTTGACATGGTGGAGAATAAAATGGGGGGTCTTTCATAACATGAGCCCAAGGAAGCTTTTCTCCAGGCAGTGTGAGAGTACTTTTTCGCCATTGCCATGACAACATAGATGGTCCAGGGCTCTGCGTAACAAAATTAAAAGTCTGACTAATGCAGAGGGGAAGTGCAGCCAGGCCAACCTGCTTCACCAGCAAAGTAGAATTAAGTGGCAACACGGAGACACAATGGACGGCAGGCAGTCAACACTGAAATCATGTCGGAAGAGATGTAGATGGATGAATACTTTCCTCAAACCTTTGCGGGTACACTCAAAGTCCAAAAAGTGTAAGTATTGAAAAGCACACTTTTCTCACACCTCCACGTCATGTCACACAGACGGCAGAAAGTGAAGAGGGTAATAAGAAGTTAGAAATCCCCTGGGGGTGCTCTTATTGCTCTCACTGTAATTACCAGCTGAAAGTTTTTAAATTTCTTTTAAAATTGGCCACCTACTACTGTCATGGCCTTTTTCATCACTCTTCATGTCTTTTCCTGTCACGTTGCTTCTGTGTCTAAGTTGGCCTTTCACAGATAGCACATAGCCTGAAATTTCATTTGAGTGACCTTTACTTACAACATCAGCTGCCACTGCTAGAACTCTTCATGCACCCTTTACCTTTTAAACCCACGCCGCCCCATTTGACTTATTACCATTTTGACTCATTTCAATTTGGTTCAGTGTACTGTATATTGTATTAGACAGAGCGACAGAGAATGGACGGTACAGTCAAGGGCCAGGGGCACTCTTTTCCTCTCATCTGCATACTGTCAAAATAAACATTTCCTTTCATCATTTCCCTTGAACCTCTTCTCTTTAATGCTGTGTTTTTATCTCACCTCTCTCCTTATTTCTTGCTGCTCTCACCTTGTGCTCTTTCTCTGTTCCTCTGTCGCTCACTTTGCCCCGACGGTTGGCAGATATAGTTAATTCCCGCTGCTTTTCAACCCCCGCAGTGACTCCATGGCCTGGCTACACAATTAGGAGCTCATTACTTGCTAATACACAGACTAGAAGACAGACAAAGGCAGTCAGTGCTTTTTTTGTCTTATGTGCTCCTCTCCTCTGTCATTTTACTCTCTCTCTCTCTCTCTCTCTCTCTCTCTCTCTCTCTCTCTTTCTCTCTCTTTCTCACCCCCAGGCACTATTTAAGCAAAAGGGTGCTATTTCTTTCCCTCCTCCTCTCTTCTCATCATACCCGCCACAACAGTTCATCTTTTCCATGGTGCATAATGAGTCTGCATATGTTGAGAAGAATTAATTGTTCAATCTCTTCCTGCAAAGTATTATTTCTTTATCAAATTTGATATATTCACAGCCCATATGCCTGTATCAGTTTAATTTTTTTCCGTGTTTAACATTAAAAAGCCTAAATGTTATTTAAATGTTGCTGATCTGACTATAGAAATTGTATTTTGAATCGTCTTCCTGGGTGTTTTTTTTTCAGGGTTTACAAATAAAGGAGAGTGATAAGCATTTTTAGAAAGCCTCACAGGTGTAAGGCAAGGTCAGCTCTGGCAAATTCCGTCTGTGGCACTGTTTGCATTATTTTTCAGTATCTGGCCGAGACTGCTGAAATGCCAATTTACTCAGCAAGGGGTCTCACAGCATCGTGCCGGATGAAGGGTATGTGCTGTTTACCCCGTGCATTCTGCGACAGCTGACTGAATGATGAAAGAGACGCAGCAGAGAGTTGGCATTTAGTTTTGTGCCACTGATGGCTGATGGAATTAATGGAGCAGATGTTTGTTTGAAGGGAAAAGTTTCTTCCTGAAGACTGATGGCTCAAGGGCTGAGGCACATACAAGTCTACAGTGTATGTTGATATTTGTAAAGCTTAAAGTACGTGTGCTCATTTCCTGTCTGTTTTTTGTGTGTGCATGTCAAACAACACAGCTTTTCGTCGACATTTGTGCTGCGAGCAGCTTTGCCGTTGCGACATAAAAATCTCATTTTAGTCGCATCCCTCCTTCGCTCACATCTTGCTGTGAAAGGAATCCCAAGGTGATGTTAATAGGCTGGGATTCTGTAGAAATTGCCACTGTCATCTCGGAGAGGATTAGATGGACAATTGCTTGTGTAAAACCCAAGTGGTTAAAGAGAAAAAAATTGCAACAAAACAACTTTTCTGAAAGTGCCTTATATCCACCTTTACGAGTAAACACCATGCTGGAGATTATTGTCCTCGCTATTGAGTTTGCATTGTAATGCTTTTTATGTCCTGATCTCCATTTTAATGTAAAAGCAGATGGACTCATAAACAGTAAAAAAAACAAATAAATAAATAAAAATAAATTCACTGGTGTTATAGGCTCTGATCTATCATAGATCACGCTGTGATCTATGATCTCAGATTAATGGGAGACCAGTGTCTGATTAATGGACCATTATTTCGCCAAGCCGGGCTAATTTGGCTAGTTATTGTTGTTAAGATTCAAAGGCAGAGAAGGACAGTAATTGGTTTGTCTGATAAAAGAGGCTGCTAAACTATCACATATCATTAACTTATAGGCTAACGAAGCACTTAGCGTTATGCTAGTGTTGCCAGAGCACTTGCAAGTTTGCATTTATATTTATGTTTCAATCAGCTTTTAAGTATCCACGGGATTACATGAATTGCTTTGTAAAGAATCAGTTGCACGAAGTAATTTCCTATAAGAGCAAACCTTCACTGTCTGTTATAAACCCACAGCTCTTTTATTGTCTTCAGCTTCACGTAAAGAAGAGACAAATCACTTGTTGATCTTATCGAGTAGATTTCATAATACATTTGAAAGCCAACAATTAAGACTACATTTTTCTTAACATTTTATGTAGATGCAATCAATATTACACTAGTTAATGGTTACTTTTGACCATATCCGGTCCTTTTTTATGTCAATTATTATCAAGTGTAATAAAATATGTATTGCAGTACATAGGATGCAATTCAACTTATGACATGTTCTGATTTGGTGAAACTCTAATATGATATGGGCGACAACGTGAAGCAGCGATTAACACGGACGTCTCCTAGCATAAATGTTTCCTGTTTGAATTTCCTTTTTGTCAGGAGTTTGCGTGTTCTTCTTGAGCTTGTGTAGGTTTTTCATAAGGTACTCTGGCTTTCTCTCACAATTCATGGACATATATGTCAATGAGTTATGGCAGAGGTATGTCTCTGTTAGCCATTAGTTGTATTAGTGACCTATCCAGGCTGTAGCCTCACAATTATCCCTAGTTTGAATTCGCTCCAGCTTTAGTGGGTGCAGATGGCAGAAAATGTGAAAAAAAATTATTTCAGTCACATACATTAGACAGATTTTATAATGAGAACATTGAAATCTGTCTTCTTTACAGACTTCCTAAACATTCAAAAGTAGCACGATGGAAACAGGCTGCCTTCATGTAAGAATTATGAAAGAGGGGCACGGTGTCGTAATCCATCCTCAACCCTTCATAAAAAGAACTGAAATAGGAAGTTGAGCCAAGTCGTGTTTGGAGAATCAGCACAGCTGGGTACAAAGCAACTAAGAAACAATACACTATTGCCTAATGTAATATTGTTATGCAATATATGTAGTATCCAATTTCTTGCATTATAATCACATCCTATTTTATCTTATCTTAATTTATCTTATCTTCAAAACCGCTCCTTTGGTTTGATTAGCACATTGCCTCTGTCTTTATGCCTCTCTTTGTTTTTCTGCCTGCTCGACTCTGCTGCTATTTCAGCCCACAGTTGTGCCATCAATAATGCAGGCTCTTTAACAAGGCCCGGGCTTTTAGGAGCTTTTGCCTTCGAGTCACTGGGTGGTCACAACCTAGTAGAAAATAAAATCTTTGATTTTGTACCGAGACCAGAAATAAATCTCTCTGCTGACAGACATTTTATAGCTTTATTTATGTCGTTATCAAGGCTGTTTCCTTTGAACCTTGCAAATGCTGCAACAGTAGAAGGCCAAGATGTCACTGTCTGGCTGCGGATTTGTGACACTGATTGGCTGCTCAAAAAAAAAAAAAAAAAAAGGAAGCTCAAGAGAAAAACAGACAGAGACAGTGTATCTTTCTATAAAGTTTGTATTTCTTTTGAAAAGTAATTTTTTTTGTACATTTTCACACAGAGATATAGTATACTGAAACATTACAAACACCAAACAGCCTCATGCTGAGCTGTGAGTGTATCTTATGAGGCGAAGCCCATGTGGTGCAGCCTGCTTAATTTAGTGTGGCGCGTGTGGACTTAGATTAGTTACAAGTGATTTTTATTCAGGCAATGTGGGCTGCTTGTTTTTTGAATAATAGTCTTGGAAATGATGGCTTTCCCGCAATGTCTGTGACAAAGTTTCACGCCATAGGAGGCGAGACAATGTACATTTATTCAGAAATACTAGCTGACATAAGACTGTAGATCCATTGTGGAAAAATAGCCTATGGATAATGTGCATACTGAGATAATGATTGTTTTCTGTTGCTGCTGTACTACCTTTGTTTATAGAAAGCATCATATCACAATTTAATGACTTTTTGGGGCTTTTCAGATCCTGTAATGTTCTCTTCAGTTGACATACTGTAACGAGTCTTCGCAGTCTGTCTAATATTAAGAAACAATCAGCTATTGCATTACTGCTCTATATATTGTATCTATTTCATTAAGCAGCAAAAACAACTGCATCAATGGTTGCTAATCCACTTTCCCCCTCATAGAGGACAAGCTTGTGGTCCATTGTTTGTTTCTCTCCAGATGCACACAGAGGGATTTGGCTGATCAGCCACCTATAGAGAGCTGCCCAGCGCCGTGTCGGATCCAGCTGAGGAATGATCATTGGATGGCACTCAAGTCTTTATGAGATGTCCTTGGACTCCTTCTCTTTCACTTGCCTTGATCTGCCACTTTTTTTTTTATGTTAGATAAGTGATGAAAGTTGTTGCTGTCAGAGCTTTTTGTTTTTCATTTTTATTTTTGTATATTCAAGCAAAAGTAGAAAAAAAAAATCTCAAGATTTCTTGCAGGTATTGACTTACAGTGCCATGTGGATTTTATAAAAATGTAGTTTAATATGTTTCCTCGTGATAAACAAATGGAAAGAAATGAAAGTGAATCTACTGCTTTGCATTTCACCAAAAAACTCTAAGCTATGTGAATATGCAAATATGAGGATGTCTCTTGGCGTGGTAGCATGTCATGTCACACCCACACTCACTGCAGTGCCACTGGTGTGATTACACTTTGAACCGCACATCCTCCCAAACCACACATTGGATCCAAATATCAAGTCAAACTGCAGTTTTTCTGAGCAAGTTTCTTGCTCAGAAAGTGTTGGGATTCTTATGGTTTTGAATTCGGCAGATTGAGTGGGTTGGAGAATTTGTATTTCAAATATGTTAATTCCCTCAGGGTATTGATACATATACAGTGCATACACACACATATACATACATAGATAGATGGACGGATGGATGGATGGATGGATAGATTCATGTGGTTAGTTGTACACACACAGGTGCATGTACTATAACTCAGGAAGTTGTACTTTTAATTCCAAATGAAATGAAAAAAGAACTAAAAAACTTACATAATGAAAGAGGATTTTTTTCTTATTTCAGTATTAAGGAAGTGAACCCTCCAGTAGATAATATAGTACAGTTTCATGAATTCAAACTGATTGCAAAGGCTGAGATAGGGTATAGCACATTGAGCTAGGGAATAAGCACTAACTTTGTAATTAGTGTGAGCATTGTCATAATAATCTTACTTATCTTCATTTAAGGGGTTTTACGCAGGCAGCCAATAGTACTTTTTTTTTTTTTTAATGTTCTGAGACTGCTGTATTAGATTATAGCTCACAGCAGAGAAGTACATTACACCTCAAGATCATGTTTAATTACAGTATTCTGGCGGTTTCACATCCTCCATAAACAAAGAAGTGATGCTGACCAGATTGGAAGTCGATACATCTCTATTACTCATCCTTGAAAATGCAAAGCACTTGAGACTCAATTAAAAATGACAAACAATGCTGCCGAGCAGCTCTGTCACAGTCTCATTGTGTAACTTTTACAGTAATCGCGACAGAGATCTCATAACAGTGGGTGAAGTTGTATATTGTGAATCATGGCTGCAGGGAGAGAAAAGTTTCCTCTCTGTCCCGGCTTTCTCTGCAGCCTCACTGGTAGTTGTTTTTTTTTTTTTTTTTTTTTTTTTTTTTTTTTTTTTT
>OMNM01065081.1:0-15267 GCA_900302745.1 Parablennius parvicornis | reverse complement strand
GGCAGAGGTGTCAATTTACAAGTGGGAGCGGAGAGAAGTGTGTGTGTGTGTGTGTGTGTGTGTGTGTGTGTGTGTGTGTGTGTGTGTGTGTGTGTGTGTGTGTGTGCTTTTGATGCCATTACACAAACTCAGTCCTTGTCTTTTTGAAGCTCTCCAAACTCTTGAATCAGCTTCACTCAATCTGCTCACAGCCCTACATAGGAAAACGTTTTCTAACATTGTTCAGATCGCTCACCGCTCACAGTCAGTCCTTTCAGCACTGATCTTCTGTGGATTACCTTCCATGCAGTCGGTTGTGACGACAATCTTCTCCTTCCAAACGTCAAGTCAGCAATCTCCCTATTGACTACTTTGGTGTGTAATGAACAACAGACTTAAGGTAGTTTGGTGTAAAATGTGTTTTCTCAAATCAAGAAGTACTTGAAAAATGATCAGAAATTACTGTACAAATCCTGATCGTTGGTGAAATAACATTAACATTATGTTCTCTGACAAATCATCAACTTCTCATCCAGAAACAACAGTAAAAATGTTTTTAAAAATTACAGAAAAGTAATGAGCGGATTACCAATTTACTAATGTATTCTTAGTCTTAACAAAAGAAACTGAAGCTTTGAGATGCAGTCGTGCACCGAGGGAGGAGTTTAAAGCTTTTTGGCTCTGAGCAGAACGACACCTTTCAAAAAGGTAAAAACTGAGGCTGCCAGTAAAAGAGGAACCGGTTTCCCTCTAATCTCATTTGAACTGGTCAGTCAAGTAATAGCCAACACATGGCTTCTCTCAGCAGGAAGGCAGCACACAGACTGCTGCTCCGCCAGCTGTTACTGAGGACAACACTCGCACACATGTATCTCTCCTCTGTATAACACTCCTATTACCAAATAAAACTGACTCAGAAGTTACAGAAAGTAAGATAAATTCACAGCCAATGCAGCGGGAAAAAAGGTTTCTTTGCTGTCAAAAGAGGAGATAGTTAGAGTTTTATCCAAAAGCAGTAGTAAAGGGAAAAAATAGGTGGTTCTCAAATGTGAACATGTATGACTTATATACATTAACAAATGACAAAGGAGGATATGATTAAAGTGAGACATGAGGAGAGGATCATGAACAAAAGAAAAACATTTAAGGAAGGATACTGAGTGGAGGAAGCTGTGACCGAGTTACTTTCCACTCTGAGGAGAGAGATGGAGTTCAACTTTTCTTTGTCTCAAACAGTCTGGGGGAAAGTCCACACACACACCGAAGCAAAGCAAACACCCTCGCATTGACCTACCTTTCAGACAGAACATGGCTCTTCATTTGACTCCCACACCAAGCGAAATGTTCCTTTTTCTTCTTTCGTCTTCCTTGCTACTTCCTAATAATCATCCTTCTTGCCCTCCTCCTCCTCCTCCTACTCCTACTCCTCTCTTCCCGGTTAGTCCTCGCCGCTCAGCCAGAGCGTTCACACACTGACCCACAGACCCGAACACATACGCTCCCCTCTCCATCTCCCTCCCTTTCTTTCTCCACTCGCACACACGCTTTGAGTGGCAGCACGCCAACTTCTACACCGCAGGAAACTGCTTTGCACCCCCCCTTCCCCTCACTCTGCTTCCTCTCTCTCTCTCCTTATATCACTAAATGTGTCTCGACCACGCCGAAGCCCCCACCAACGGCCATGTCGCCACACCATCACCGTTTAACTCAAGTCTTCAATCCGCCATCACCCACAATCCCTCCGAGTAGCCTCCCAAGTGAAGTCTGAAATGTAAACACTTAACATATATGGGCACGTGTTAAGTCAATACATGAACTGAACATGGACCTGTGAGGTTAAAGAGCAGGTGAAAAGCAGAATTACATGGACACACCCGGACGGCCGACCTTTTAGAGGGTAGTGCTTGTGGAGAATATGGGCAGTCAGCAGTTCAGAGGGAGACGGGGGGCCCCCAGCTTGAGGCCGATCCTTTGTGCAGTGATCAAATATAATCGCTTTAATCCCCACAATTCAACTGCTTGTTATCAGACACTGCTACAAGCTTGGTGTATCACAAACCCTCCACGCTGGCTTTTCTAAAATTACCTGCATCAACACATGATAAGGGGCAGAAATACAGAAAAGGACTTGCAGCTTATACACGAACAAGACAAAATACAGTCAGTCTATGAATGTCAATATAGATGGTTTAAATACAGAGACCAATTTTGCTGTACTTGAATACGCGACCAATTAAACCATTTTCTTCTCAATATTGTGAGCGTTGGGTTTAGTTCAGACTAAATAGCTGAATGCACAACCATATTGATTACCAATGAGGGCCTGTAATGGCCTTCTCTCACCGAGTAAAGATGCTGTGCGGTTCAGTCTTTAACAGAGCAATAAAGGTTTGAGGAGGTAAAGAAACATTCGAGTCGCCACGCAGGATCACTATCAGGGTGAACTGCATTTCTGGCATTCATCAGGATGCCAATCTCATTCCTCATCACACACATCATTGTACCAATTAATTAAAATAGCATATCTTAAATCATTTTAATGCCTGCAGTAGTTAACTTCCTCAACCCTTTCTATAATAACTTACATAACGCGTAACAGCTGAAGGAAAGTGGAAATATTACTGGGAGATAAGGTATCAACTACAGAAGGTAATTCTCCAAGTGTGTGAGTGTGTTAATTATATGTTAATCCCAATGTTACACATGTTCTTCAACCAGATGTCACCAATTACAGACTGACTGGTGTGACTGTCTGACACTCGGCTATGAACGTTCATAAGGAGAACACCACAAACGCACAACGTTGGGAAAAAAGAAAATCTGCAATTAAAAGCACACAAAAATGTTTCCATAAAGCCACCTAACCAGACAATAAACTCTCACGTCATCAAACCTTCACCTTAATTGGATGCTGCCTTGCCCAACGTGGATTTAACTTGAACCTTTTTCTATAAAAGCCTTAGCTTGGAGGCAACATTTTAAGGTCTGTCTAATCACTGCTCCCACAAAAAGCTCAGGACAGTAAAAGCAGAAAGGCAGATTTCCTTTGCTTTTATGACACAGCCATCTCAGGATAAATTTATATTTATTGCTCGTTTGTCCTCTCAGTTAAATTTTAGATATCAGTGTGAGCTCCTGAACTGTTTTACATGAGATGTCAAAAAATATATATATATACAGAAAATAAAATGCAAAAAGCTACACATACATAGCTACATGTAAGCTACACACATACATAATAGACATAAAAGTTATCATTGAGGCAAATTATAGTGTTTTTGATTCAATTATCTGAATGCAACAAAAATCTCACAGTCAAAAATTACATCACTATTGATTCTTTTACTTATCTGAACATTTTTCCATATTTAGAGTATTGGAGAGTATCTATCCCAAGGAATTTCTGTACAGTATTATATAGCCTATAATTCCATTTCTTTGTTCAAACTTTTGCTGTACAAAATCTAGTCGTACATTTCAGTACTTGACTGAATGCCATTACGGACTTTTAGACAGGCGGCAGTCTCTTTTCTTGACTATAAAAAGTCTTTTTACTTTAAACTTGAGCTCATTTGGATAATAAGCTGCAAGGAACGAATGCTGCTGCTGCCGCTCACAGTGACGGTCAAACTCAAGCCAATTTGATATAATATACTCAGAGACGTGATCCGGCCCAGTCAGAGAAGGTAATGCAGCTCATCTCAACAATGAACCAGAGAGATTAGACGCCAGTAAACATCCCTAATGAAGAGCACATTTAGAAACAATAAGACTCATCACTGCTGTCATGCTGTAAAATACAATCTGTCGTCAGATGAAACACTATCATTGGTCTAATCTAAAGACTAAATCACCGAAACGCCATCTCAGCAGACTACAAATCGTCTGTGGCATCGCAGCCGCACGAGCGCGACATGCTGTTATTGTGAGGTCCGTTCCCTGTGCCGGATCAAGATAAGACTGAAGCAGAGCAGGAAGATATAAACTAAGCTTGTTTTGGCCAAAATAGCTTTAGGGCCAACAGTCACATATACACAGGGAACATCCTTACAAAGAAATATAACCTCAGGTTACTTGCATCAAATTCATGCAAAAATTAGTGAAAGGCATCATTTCTACTACATGACATCATCACAGTTCTTCTATATATAACCAGTTGGATTTTAAAACCTCACATCAGTACATCTGATCAATATAAGCCTCAGACCTCAATCCTCCTGAAAGCTAAATCACGCTCGCCAACATTACTAGTTCCACTTTTTAACATTAGGTCACGGCGTTCATGGATTATAGGTAATACAAAGCCAATATACGGTGCAACACTGTGGTGGTGAGGGTGTGCAATGTAGGGCAGAGATCTGTTTTATATCTGGAGGTAAGAGGTGAACAGATTTAAAATTGGATGAAAGCTAAGTGCTGGCATGTGGCCTGCCTTTGTAGGGTTTTTCCAGCAAAAGCAAGTCTGATCTGGGATGAGCTATTAGAGACATAAATAAGGAGATCAAGCAGGTCAGAGAGAGAGAAAAAATGACTTACCTGAAGTAGAGCAAATTGTGATCAGCACATAGAAAAAAAGAAAGGAAAAAAATGGTTATTCGGATCCTTTAAAAGTATTTTCCATTTGCACATAGGTTCAGATTAATGTTGACATGTACATGCTTCTGAGTACAGTCGGTGTGCGTCTGCCCTGGGCTGTGGGCCACACCACCAGATTTTCATGTCTGTCTTTTAATGAGGGTTTGCTGGTTTATACATCCCATCTCCCCCCTTCCAGCAAATTATCATCTGCTAATCTGGATTTACACACTGACGATACAATAATTGTGTGTGTGTGTGTGTGTGTGTGTGTGTGTGTGTGTGTGTGGATCCACACAAAAAAGGCTGTTACGCAAGAGCTCGGTCTCATCTGAATCCTCTCAAATTTCACTAAGCGTCTCACAGACGGACATGTCCTAAAAGAGCCTTTCATCGAGCCTAAATTCAAAAACACCTAAATGTGAGACCCAATTTCGTCTCTGGCTGCCACGACACTCATGTGCCAAGAAATGGTTGATATTGAGGTCAATTTGCCGCCGACCTTAATGCTTGAGTGATCAAATAATAACCACAGCAACACCAAAACTGTAGATACTCAAAAAAAAAAAAAAAAAAAAATCTACTCTCCACTAATCTTCAAATCTTTAAACTGTCGTGTTAACATGGCACTTCCACAGTTGCCAAAAGCAAACATCAACTACCAGAATCAATCAGTGCATTTTATACAGTGACTTCATATACTGCAAATAACTTAAGCAGCATATAAGAAGGAGTAAACAACTAAAGCCCAGATTCCTGGAACCTATACAGGCTGGACAGGGAATGTTTAAAAAAGCTTCAATCTACAATCTATTTTTTGATGTGGCCTTCCAAAATGAGGCATTATGCCCAAGCAAAGATCAATTAAAACATACACTCATGAAAAGGAGACACACTGTGCACTGACTGCATGCCGAACATTCTCTCAAGCAGGAAATTCTAAGTTGTGTGTGAAGAGTTGTTAAACCAGGGTTTTCTGTATAATGACAGTCCAGAAATGTTCCATAAAAAAGGTTGTTAAAGATCTTTCCAAAAGGACTAAGTTTAAATGAAACACTCCGGTTGATTTCTGTCATCCTGTTCAGTCGGCTCTTCTCTCCAAACTCACAACACATTTCAACGTTTCAAGAGCATGTAAATGTCTTCATGCGTTTGTCTCTTTCTAGCAGGTATCTTTGGCTGTAGAGCAAAAAGTTCCTAATCTGTGCTTTCGATTTAGTCTTCAACACTGTGATTATTTTGCAGTCTGCCGTTTGTTGTTTTCACGCCAATGCCTTTATTTACTCGTCTTTAAACCCAACCCTCGAGTTGTGTGGTTTTTCTTGTAGTTTATATTTTATTCAGTATCCCATGTTGTTAGGCATTGCAAATTATTCTATAAAAGAAATCAAGAAAAAGAAAACACCAAACAATCTAATTTGTGTTGTTCTATTTATATTGTTCCCCCAATCACACACATCGCTGCTGTGTATTGTTCACCTGGCCTTTCACTGTATAGTCATTAGCAGCCTGCCTGCCAGACGGCCCTCTTACACGTGATTGGCTCTAAACTGTCCCAATCGGAAGGTCAAAGCGAACAGCACAAGAAAACTGTCACAACACACGCCGGTTACCTAGGCAACTGAAGCAAACCCAACTAATGGAGGTGGAGGCTGCGTCAAAATTGCAGGTTTTGGATCCCAGGCACTTATTTTGGGGCTATATTTACACACAGGCATGGTGCGTGGCTGTCCATGTGTCTTGTAATGGGCCCTGGCAAGCATGTGGAAGCAAGATCCAGATGTTATAAATACTTCAGGTTCAAACCTACAAGACATTTCCTGTGTGGTGTATCGAGACTGAGTGTATATGTGTGCAGACTGGATGCAATACTTTCATATTGACCCGTCTATGACACCGTGCCTGGCCTAGAATTAACTATAAAAAGATACAGATTGAATAACAGAGAGAGAAAAAAGTTTTAAAAAGATTGTGTACGACCAAACCAAGAGGAAAACAAAGAATTAGTTTGTAAGCAGCTCAACTTACGTATTCTCACATTTAAAGCAATGATTATTTTGATTTTTTTTAAACAAAGTTCAGGTTTTGTGGTGAGATGATTTAAATAAATAAACTCTTTGTCCACGCTTTACAAATTTAAATAGCAAAGTCAACCCTGACCGATATGGTTTCATATTAGTCCATCAGATAAATCTACTAGCCCAACGACCCAACAGAACCTTTCCAAAGTCATCCTCGATGGGAGAGTTTTAGTGGGAACTCCACGAGGGCCCAGCATGGACAAGACGGGCTGATTGAAAGGAAGGTAGGGGGATCGTTTTACAGGTGACACCTCTAACAATATCATATTTCAACAAAGATCTAGTACAGATAAACATAAAATGTATGTCAGCTACTGACATTCAGAATACTATAGACCAATGTTATCACCTTATTTGAACTAAGCGTAGTAGATACTCAGAAATATGCTCAGTTTGTGCTCAGTGGTGGATGGTAGAATTTCAACATAGTAAAAGCGGGACCTTTTTGACATTGCTTGCCTGCAGCTTGTCCCCTTTGACTTTGAGAAGTATGTGAGGACTTCGAACTATTTGAGCGATGTGTATCTCTGGGCTGTTTTAGGAACAGGCAGGTTCAGAGGTGAGAGACAGACTAGAAAGGATTGAGATGCAAACTAAATAACAGTGAGTTCCACTAGCTGTCACACAACTTGTAGAAACATTGGTACGTGTTATGTATCTCCAGTTTAGTTTGATGGATCAACACCATCAATAAAACTAGGACTGAAACTGTGGTAGAAATGAAGTGGGAAGTTTGTGTCTTCCTGGTACTTTGATGTGCTTGATTCTGAAACATTGCTGTACTCAGGAGAATTCATTGGGGCAAATTACTTCCACAACACAGGCAATAGGTTGGGACAAAGTTGTACAATAAATCTGTAACATTACTGACATGCTGTCCGACCACTTTGGAAATAAAAGTAGTTGTTTTAAGAAGTCAAAAGTCAACTAAGACAGAGAAAATGACAATTTGTTACAAGAACTGTTGAACCTGACACTGAAAAAAGTTTGAATTGGCTGAATTTAGAAATTTCCTAAAGATTTCTGACACCACCCATGTTACTCCAATTTCACTAACGCTGTGAAGAAAAGCAGTTTTAGTAAAATCTGCTTCATGTGTGTCACACAGTCCAACAAAAGCCATCCATTAAACTACAGATAGGTGCAAAAAAAAAAAAAAAAAAACAGGTAAGCAAGGATGCACCAAGAGCACAACCAACCACTGAAACAATTTAAGTTAAGCCATCCAGATTACATCGTTTAAATGTAAATGCCGCTCCAACTACATGTTGTGAATATTGTCATTTTACCACAAAAACTAGTGTGAGTGGTGATTATTTGAAGGTGGTAGAAACAAGTCAAATTAATGAAGCAAGGATTAAGTAACTATAGAGGAGCATCGGTGTCATTTTCCACTCTGAGGTAAACCTTCGTCTATAGTTACAACCACTGTTCTTAAAGTCGTAGACACACAACTAATGAGCTGATCAATTAATGATGAATCTCTTACTGTAACGTCTGAAGAACTTGAAGAATTATAGGCGGTCTTACCTCATACAAGATGTTCGAATAGAAATCAAGAAAGTTAGAAAAGTGATGCTATTCTGCAGTTTTCTCACTTTGTCTCAATGACAAACTATAACCTGCAAAACACACACACACATTATGTAGTGCAGCACTCTCATTGGTGCCAGCCTGTGACACCAATACACTTGTGACATCACCTTCATCCGATCTGACGCCTCCTTGTTTTGCTATCGCACACACAAAATGCCCTTTGACCACTTCTTAGTGCCACTGACCGCTCACAGCTATTAATCACTCCCCTTAGAAACAAGGAAGTGCGACATTCATTTAAAAAAAAACACACAAAAAACCCACTGTGATACGCTTATTGTGCATATAAACAAGTTTTGGACTTAAAAATCGAGATCCAGCATTACATTAGGCTTGGTTGCTCTGAATCTAATATAATGCATCACATAGGTATTCATGATTTTTTTTTTCCCCTTCACTTTGTCTCCTCTCACCTCTTTTGTGCTGAGGCTGGTACACCCAGTCGTCGTCATCCTCATCTCTGTGTGTGGCGTGAGACTGAGGGTGCGAGTGCGTGTGGTGGCTGTGAACAACGTGGAGTTCATTTTGACTGTGGAAGAGGCGTCTGCTCTGGCGGGAGAGCGTGGACACACTGAGCCAGCTGAGAGCCCGAGACAAGCCCACCGGTTTGTCCTTTCTGAACGAGGCAGATCTTCTCTCCCTTTTCATTTTCTCTTGAGAACAACTCCAAGATGAGAGGATGTCAAATCAATTTTTTTTCTTACAGTAAATGAGCATTTGGTGTCAATCGTAATCTTGGTGGGTAAAGCAATTCACTTAAAGTCCAGATCTTGAAATCTGAAGCACTTCTGACTACTGCATCTACAGCTAAAATGCTTCAGACTATTCAGATTCATTAAATTAGTTCCAGGATTCAGAACCCAGTTTTTCTTCCATATGCTTCCACACATCATGAATTGGACACAGACAACTTTAACTTCAAACGTTCTTCAATCCATCTGCTTCATGAGTTAAAAGCCAGACTTAAATCATTTCTTCTCCTTTGTTTGTTTCCTTTGTACTGTAATACTCCAGGCGTAATTCCCAAACCCAACGGGATAATTAGTCAGTCCAGCAACCGGGAAAAAAATCACCTCCCTTCTGCGTCGGACACTTGGATGTGTGCTCACGAGTCACGATTGGATCTGAGGTCCCTCAGCAGTGCATGAAAAGATGTAGAAAGCTTTCCAAATTACATCAAGACACTTTTCAATCATAGCAAGTCAGCGGCTGTTGTTTACAACCATGTGCACCCTGGAGAGTTTCTATCTCCATTTGTTGGCACACACCAGCTGACAGGCACAGTGTTAATGCCAGAAAAGACCAGGGGGTTAAAGGAGTTTCAGCGCATCTGGATCCTTCCTGGTCTGTTCAATTTACTCCCGTGTGAAATCCTTCAGCCTAATAGAGATCCAGTGTGAAGAGGAAGATCAGTGCATCCATGTTATTATATCCAACAACCTTATTAATTCATCCTCTTCCTGTTTTGACAATGTCCGCTCCAGTTCACCGTCATAGAAAGTGGTAGAAAGAACAAACAAAGTTGGTCGATGAGGTCATCCAGGTGTTAACCGTCATAAGGATCTCCAATCAGCTGATTGTCTCAAGTGATAAGGCGAGGCTGAGCTGAAAAAGATCCACCCCTGCTGCACATACATACACACACACATACGGCCAACTCCTGTAGTCACACACTCTTGAGACTTCTCCAAGAGCGGAGTTTAGGGAATCCTCAGCAGCCCGTAGTTGAGCCTATCTGTGCTGCGAGTATAGGGTTAGAATTACACCCTGCCCTCATACAAACCAAGCTGAAATACGAGTCAGGCCGTCCCTTCTTCCTTCTTCCCTGCCTCTCGTTTTCGGTTTTCTGTGATCACTGATCTTTGCCCCGCCCCTTCATACATTTGCAGGCATGGCAACCACTCCTTACGCTTGTCTTCCCTCCTTTTTTTTTTTTGCCTCCTAAACACTTTATTCCCCCCGACACTTTTGTCTGTATTTCAATATTGTCCATATCCCGGTGGTGTTTTGTGTCACAAAAGGTAGAGATTGTACTGATCACAATTCCATTTCTCCGAAAGGACTTTCAAATGAATGACAGCAGCAACTACAAGCACGTCAGTTTTAGTGTTTTAGACCATAAACATTTATGTTGAGTCTTGAAACAGAGCCATTATAGTGACACTAACGGATACTGAGGCTGCCTGGGGTGTAAGAAGAAACTAGCAAAGCAAGAAATTCTAAGTAGCAGACCATGATGAAGACCAAGTCAAACATTTTGGCAAGTAGGAATAAAGATGGTCACTGAGTGTACAATCGTAGAACACGCAGGTTCCCCAAGATGTAGTTGGAGATAGTAAAAATAGCACAAGTAGGCCCTGGGGGGGAGACAAAGTCTTTATGGGCGACTACAAGTGTGCATGTGGGAGAAGTATTCACACTAAAGTGTAACTGCACAGCAGCATGTGACCACGACGGGGTAACAATTACCCTCCTCTGCCCGTGTGCCTGTTCGCTTCACAGCCGCCTCCAACGTCAATCGATTGCTCACCTTTGCATGATCAGGATTAAACATAATATTAGAGGAAGTTTGATTTGCCTGTACAATGATATGGAGCAGTGGCAACCTAATGTGGGTCTTTTTGTGGATCTGTAACACTTTTGAAAACTGATTCCAGTTTTGTGGTTGTGATGTGGTGTAAACCTAACCCTCATCACTATCAGGTCGCCGCACCCTCCTTCTCTTTCCCCCTTAGGAGAGAAAACCTACCGTTTCCACAATGCAACGACTGTTCTGCCTGCACACAACTAACACACACACATATTTTCTTTTTTTATGACCTTTTGTCTACAGCTGTGACACAATAGCCACAGTCTTTCAATAATTAATCAGCATTTCTCTTCTGTGCAGGCATGAGGGGATCAGTTGGACATATGAATAAAGTATGAATAAAGCGTCAAACAAAGAGTTTGGTAAAAAGTTAATGATGTTGAGGAAAATAAATAACAGACGCAATCCAGGCAACAGGCAGAGGACCATGCAAATAAACGCCAGGTTAAATGCACAGTAAGCGCCACTTTATTTCCGCCTTTCAGGAAGAAAAGCTGTTTTAGTGCCTTAACCCCTGAGAGAACACCGAGAGGTCAGCATTCTGGTTCAACCCCCCACCTCATTTCTATTTCATGAACACAGTGACAATAATCAATAATTGGACAGGATATCCCAGGTGGTCTAAGTGGACATGAATCAGGTTGTCTCCTTCCTAAAAGAAGGCCAATAACATTTACGACAACGTTTAGATGAAAGTCTAACTCTCAGTTATGTGTGAAGCTCTCAGTCATTTAACTTTACATACATGTTGAATAAGAAGAGTAGGTGAAATTGAGGAGAAACTCTACAGTTAATGTGGCTTTTTTCCTCCGGCTGCTTAATTTTCCTCATCACTGCTGCTTTAAAAAAAACACCTGATTCAGATGTTTGTCCACTAAACTTAATCATTTCAGCACAGCCACATGAGTTCATTTTAGGTGGCGGTAATCTCCCGATCAAAACATGTACAACACGTTTACAGTTGAAAGTTTCATTAAATAAACTCAATGAGTTGCTTTAACATTGGACTTGTATCAAAACCATAAGCATATTTAGACAATAAAAATAAAAGCTGACCTACCAACACTTGGCTTTGATTAATATATGTAAACTGAATCACATTCTGAACTGTAATGTATCTCATGGACTCATTGTGATTGTTTATTTCCCCAGTGAATTGTTATTTTACGATGCAGAGCAACTAAATCTGCACCAATTAAAGCAATTAATTAGTCTGCAAGTAATTATTCACAGACACAAAGCTGCATTGAAGAACCCTGCTGAGTAATAAAAATATAAAAAAGCATGGGTTCAGGGGTGTCCCACCATCACGACTGTGATAAAAACGTGATAGAGATTAGCAGTGAAATGGTGCAGACCCAAAACACACACGCCGCTGTTTAAACAGGAAATCCAGGTCACTGAAGTCAGTTTGGGACATTCCTCTCTTGGACATGATAAGAAACAGCAGAGTCAATATTAGAACAGGCAGTGAAGAAGTGCAATTAAGCTGCTGTGCAATTACAGCTAAATAACATGAAATCACACAAGATTAAAGGTTGTGACACGATCAAGCCAAATTCCCACAATCCTGAATCAAACAGACACATGACAGTTATATGACAGGTACTAATCATTGAGTGTAATTTCTTAGAGAGAAATGGGAACAATTAAAACAAATACATGCATCAAAATGTGGGTTGAAATGGCGTTTTAATCTTCTGATATTCAAGACAACACAACAGACTTCTAATTTCCTCCTCTAAATTACATATCCTAACAATTAAATAAATATAAAATCAAAGATGAAATATATGAATCTAACAATATGTGCGCGGATATCGTCATGACGGTTTTACCTACTTGGACAACAATACACCCTCAGATGCTGTCACACAACATGATGTGTGTGTGTATATCATACATAAATATATACATATAGGTTACAACTCCTTACTATGGTAGCATATAGTGCATCCACTATTCCATAATTGGATCATAAAAGCCTCAAGTGAGTATTTTAGTCTTAAAAATGTGAAACCCAATATGTACAGTTTGAGAGTGTGTGTGAACTTTCACAAAGCGAGTTGAATACAGGACATCGAAACCACAGAGGAAAGCTTTTATCACACTGGAGCTTCACATATTTACTGGAACGGCAACATGGAAGTTACTGAAGGGATATGCTATATTTCAATGTTCTACTCATTTGAACAAATTCTGGTTCATGATAAAGGACATGGAAGTAACGCAAGTAACGGAAGGTATGCTTGGCCTCTGTGTGTGCATGTGTGTGTGTATGTGTAAATGTGTGTTGTATAGTATACCTTCTATATTCAGTTCCTCGTGGAGGTGTTGGAATCTCCACCACGGGGTAAGGAGGGCCTCATCCCAACATACACATGTATCATATGTGCAAATATATCTGGGTACTGTACAAAAACAAAAACTTGGTGTATGCTTTTAACCCCACTCACCCAGCAGCCTTGTCATACGCGGCCTATTTATAATGTTTTGCCAACAGTTTGCAGGTCACTTTAACTATAGTTAATCATTCAAAAAAAAAAAAATCCAACATGATTTGGAGTGTTGAGAAAGATTAGAATTACAAAAGGGCATTCAGCATAAATACAATAAAAATAAAATAAATAAAATGACAATCTGTAGATCATCATTTCTAAAGTATGTCTTCATGATTGTCATTCGGTGAATAGAGTTAAAACTAACAGATATTTGGCCTTCGGGTGATACTTATGGGAAACCTAAATAATAATTTATGCAGTAATATAAAAGCATGAAAGGAGAGTATCTAGGAAAAAGCATGCAATGATAGTTTCCTCATCTGAAACCATTTATTTAAACAAAAGCCAACGACAACGTTTGGGGGGGGGGGGCTTGTTGTGGAGTTTCCACATTCTCCCTCTATTTGAGTTAGTAACCTGCAATCCAGAGCCTTTTTACCATCTGCGATTTTGTGAACTCTGCCATAAGGTGAGGGCTGAGCTCCGAGGGTTGAAAAGAGGTCAGGGGTCATGACATTATCCAGCTCGTTATCATGATCTCGTTATCCTGCTGTCATGCACAGAAGTACACTTGATGCATGATTAAACGTCACAAACATTGTCTTAATAACCTTTACATTTCCAATTTATAATTCATGCAAAACAGACTTCACTTTATTTTGTTGCCACTGTATTCCATCATGCGTGAGCAAGCGACTAAAGAACAAGTCACTCATTTTGCCATCTGAGCCCCAGAGAGGTCACTGGAGTCCATCGACTAACCTCAGAGGCTGAAATGAAGCACTTAAACTGCCACTAAGAATGATGGGAGGCTGGAGGGATGGCGTGAGGCTGACCTTAATCATTATTGTTAGCCGTCTCAGTACAAAAGATCCATGTACACGCACAGTCACAGATTAACTGGTGAGCGTCCTCAGACCTCCATGGTGCAGTTCTGAAATATCTAGAACCCGCCAGTATATTTTCAACGATTCAAAATTGTCTATAGACTGCTTTTTAAATTATTAAAACTGTGAACACAAAGACACAAAGAATAATAGACAATAAAAACATAGATACAAAATCATGCTGCGTCTGAAGTTCAGGACTCACAATTTGTTTAAAGAGCCATTTTAAACGTGGACGGCGAAGAAACCCATCAAATGTCATATCAGTCTTTTCCTTGAAAATAATGTAGAATTTTTTGAGAATTTTGCCTTTTTTTTTTCAGCCTAGAAGCAATTTATGACTCAAACTAATCAATCTGTTGAAACAGCAAAATATATTCAGAAAATACATTTTGATTTTAATTTCTGTCACATTTACCAATACAGTTTCAGGCAGATTCTTACAAACAAGTGTACATTTATAGAGCATTTGACTGTAGTTAGTGCTAAATAAGTAGGTCGTTGTAGTTAAAGCAGGAAGCGAATCAACTTCCTGAATGTGTAATGACTATTTCCATCCACATGGGGGCATCATCAGACCGCCTTCCATAGGTTTGTCGGAGGAGCTCTGGTATTTCACTGAAAAGTTAAATGGGCCAGAAAATATGTGGGTGTGCGTGTGTTTTCAACTATGTACACACGTATAGTTGTACTATCAAAATACAGTCAATAAACAACAATACTGTCCCTCAGGCGGCGACAATAAAGTGTTTGTGTGTTTATGGGTGTGCACGCAAAGATAGCAATCTTTAGTCAGGGATAACACTGCTATTTCAAACACTCAAGGCCTATATTTGGCCTCTGTTGAGTCTCCTAGAGAGGACACACACACACACACACACACACACACACACACACACACACACACACACACACACACACACACACACACACACACACACACACACACACACACACTCGCACACATCCACAAGCACACACACGCGCGCGCCACACACACTGCAGATGTTTCACATGATCTTCAAGCATTTGTTAACTGAAATCATCTGCCACCGACC
>OMNM01065080.1:6925-17357 GCA_900302745.1 Parablennius parvicornis | reverse complement strand
GAAAGGTCAGAAAATTGTTCGTACTTTTCCATGGATGATTTAAGAGGAAGAGGTGCTGCACAATTTCAATACGTGCATAAGCTCATTGTTGTAAAGGTTTTGGTCACTTTCATGTGAATTTGGGGTGCGGACGCAGTGAGGCTGTTTTCAGCATTGTAGACAGCTCCGCCATCTGAGTTGTTGTCGTTTTCTCTGTTTCTGAGTTTCCAACACAAACAACGCATGCGCTGCCATGTCATGAGATATATCTTGTTGGGAGAGTATGGAGACTGCTATTGAATAATTGTTTTTGTAATTGTAAATTGTAAAGTTTCTTTAATGGTGTTTTACCATCTTGATTTTCCTCGCTACTGTATGAGCCCCGCAGCTGTTGTGAACATGTCGGAGGGCGACTGTACTTGATGCCTCTGAACGCATCACTTCAAGCGTCAGCTCCTGCGGTTAAAACCTGCACTTGAAACTGGACCAACATGGCGGCTCAGACATAAACTTTCTTTTTTACTACTGAAACAGTTCAGTTCAAAACTCTCTGCATGTGAATCCCCTGTCTTTGTTTCAAGGCAGCTGTGCTAGCCCCACCCACAGCCAGACAGCAGGTGGAGGTGATCAAGTGGATTCGACTCCCTATTGGTTGCAGGTGGGCAGGCAGGCGGGCGGGCAGGCAGGCAGGCAGGCACTCGGCCTGACAGCAGCAGTGTTGGTTGTGTTTCATTTGTGGGAGCTTTGTCCCTGAACTGGTGGTGTTCTTGTGTTTGGTGATTATTGTAGTATTGTATATATCCAGCATTATCTTTGTTTTGTTTTGTAAGCCCCTTTTTGCCTGGAAATCAGGTTGTTTCATGGAAACTCAAATCCAGATGAAAATTAGAATTACAAAGGGGATAATATGTCTTTCCTTCTGTGTACACGTCAACGTTGGCGGACGTCAGAAATCTCTGATTGCTCTTGTTTTAGTGTTTCATTAGTGTTTCCGGACCTGTTACTGTTTGTTTGACAAGCTTTTGTGGCTCGTCCTTGTCTGAACCACTCACCTCCCGATACAACCCTCACTAATATCAGTCGATAATCGGTTCATACATAAAGATGTACTTTAGCTTCCTGTACCTCCACCATATACAATGGAAACCTTCACACTAAAAGAGACCCAAATCCATTCTTTTTTTTTAAATCACAGTCAGTCTGAACTGTCATCAAATATTGATGATCTTGCAGGTCATCATGTACTCACACATGATGACATTGCAGGTTACTTTGCAGAAACCGTAGATTCTTAAGCAAGTGGCGGATTTTGCCCTTCTGAACAGGTATGACATCATGTGTTAACATACTTGTCATAATGCAAAAAGTCAAACTCTTACCAAGTTTTTTTCAACTTGTTTTGAGTTCAAATGTCTCATTACAGATGATTTAAAATGAATTTAACTAACAAGTAATATTTCAGCAAGATAGAGATTCTTGTTTTAAGACAATGCATCTTAAATGTTTTGTTAAATCAATCTTGAAATGATCTTGTTTTGAGTTGTATTTTAGGAGAAACAAGATTTATTTTACATTACATACACTTTTGAAGCTGAGGTATTTCTTGTGCAAGATAGATGATTGTGATTTTTAGCATTTGTCATTATTCTAAGACACAGAGCTTAAAAAATACTGGTTAAAAAGAACAAGTTTTCCCTGAATTTTTATTTAAATCACATTTTAATTCAAGAAATCATACCAAGACAATCCTCACTTGTTCTGGTGGCAATTTTCTCCCTCATTTTAAAGTGAAAATACCTTAAAATAAGTTTTTTCCTCTTGTTTTGAGAGAGGCCTTTTTTCTCCAGTGCACCAGCCAGTGCAGCTCACATATACCAGTCACCAGAGACGAGCATTTTGACTTGAAAGTCTGGAGCAGAGACTCTGACAGACGTACTCAAACGCGCTCTTGACATCCTGAAATTATGGAAGATGTGTATGTCACTGAAGCCCCTCATGTCACATTCTGCTTACAATCATACCTCTGCAAGGAGCCACTGCTCTACAAAATGCCACTTTTTAAGGCTGTTCTCTCTTTTTCCCTTCATCATCGGTTCTGTACTTTGTCTGCTCTGATTGCACAACTACTTGAAAGTGGATATACAATCGCTGATCTGTGTCTACATCTGTAAACCCAGTGTAGTGTCTCATTCTGTGGGTCACTTCAGGGCCGTAGACCTTCACACTGAATATTGAGACTTGTAGTGTGAACGAGGACATTGATTACTACTCGATGCCAGGCACAAGATGCTTCCTACAAACATATATGTCGTATTCACTCCAACAAAGTTTTCAGACAGCAACATTTAAAGGTTGCTTCACCTACACAGCAGCAGCAAAGATCCAGTGTTCACCATTTTAAAGCTGGAGTCTCAAATGTTTAATATATTTATGTAGTGTGTGTTGTGTTGGTCCTACTCTTGTGCTGCTCATTAACTGCTCCCCAGGGAATAAAAATAAGGCACTTCTGAATCTGATGCGTTTTATTTACCACTGTACTGATGTTACCACCCTGGTCAATGGCACAATGTAAATAACATAACAAAATGTCACTCTGCATGGAGAACTGGCCTCAAAAATGTGGAAACATGTATGTGGGTGTGTAGGTGAGATTATCCTCACAAACAAACGTTAAAAGGCCAGCCAAGGTTCCTTGTCCAATAGAATAATCCATAATAAACATTTAAATTGGAAAAATGTTCCAGTGGAACTCATTTGCACATGAAAAATATTCTCACTTGGCTGCTCATCACTGTCTAACTGAATGATTCAAATTAATCTTTTTTCTATTCCATACTGAATTCACCCTTTGTAGCACATAGATGGCTCCCTGGATTTTATCCAGGGAGGTTAAGGCCCCGTTGACACGATGTTTCAAATGAAAATACATCAATTTAGCATTTATTTTCCAGAAAAGTTTCACACTTGCACAGCAACATTTTAAAACCGAAATCTGTTCACACAGTAGAAACAGTAGAAATGCTGAAGATGATGTAGTTAGCGTGTTGGGCCGCAAGTTGGTGCTGTTGGTCGTTTGTCTAATGAAATCACACACATGCTTCCAGAGAACAAAACGCTAAAAACATATAGACGACCATGTTGGATTGTTATTCTGGTGACTGTCAACTATAAAACTACCAAGTCCCGTCAGGATATAAACTGGGAGTCACGGCGCTCTGCCGGAAACATTGTTCCTATCGTCTTATCATCTACTATACTATTTACTATGACTGTGGTGCGCATGCGCAGTGGCAGCATATCAGAAAAGTTGCATTTCTCCTCCTTCCATGGACACAAACTTGAAAAGTTTAAAAAAAGTTCCACCCTCGGACTTATTTTCAAAAAGTTTCATTTTCAGTGACTTCAAGTGTAAATTGACAGCTAAACTGCACCAAAGGTTTTCCATTTTCACTCATGTCAATGGGGCCTCGGTGCATTGACCTTTAAGAATAAAGAATATTGGGTGTGTCTCCTTTATAACTCCAAATCCTCTGAGGATTTACAAGGCCTCTGAATGTTTGTGCCATTTAAGATTTTTCTGTTTTTAGCAGAGATGCTGCTGTTATTGTGTTGATATTTCTTCCACATGAGTACATGAGTTCCAGTACAGATTTTGTTTGTTGACTTCATTTTAAGATATTTTTTTGTGTTGTTCCTTAAATTTGGATGTTGTGACTGACCTCCCTTTTTTTTCTAAAATTATTGAAATATGTTTAATATCTTTTACACCAACAGCCACGACCAAGTTCACATTTCTATGCTTGTGTTGCCTCAGTGCTCCATCCAATCAGTCCACGGTGAATCCAGATCATCCTCATGGAACAATGCAAACCCTAATGTGAACACTCTTTACGTGTGATTTTTATTACATGTGAGTCTTATTCTTAGTAAACCGCATGCAAAACAAAAAGCAAACTGAAAACAGGATCTATTCACGTACTGTAAGTGTGTAATTTATCCTGCATATGCAGGATCTTAGTAAAGCTGGCCCTTAGTTCCTTTTTCTGTTTGCACAAAGAAGTCATAGTGAGTGCTCAATACTAAAAATAATAATCTACACTGAATAACAGAGTAAATGAAAGCTGCATACTGAAACCTAAGTAATCTGTACTCTTTTAAGTAGATGTCTGAAAACCTTTACAATTATAACAAATTACAAATTACAAGAACCAGGAAGCCTTTCTTGACATCTTGTGTAACTGTATTCAAAAGAACTAATTAATGCCCAGTTTACATGGCGATGTTTCGTGAAACCCCATGCGTGTGCAGAGCAATACACTAAACATTAACAACAGTGTTCCTCATAATAGTTGAATTGTGTTCATTTTGTTGTTCTAAAAATGTATATTATAGACTTTTTTGGAATGACAGGTAGATTGTATTTTGCTGACATGTTTCGGCTGTATCTGCAGCCTTCCTCAGACCGTCATGACGCTCAGCCATGGTGCACATGCCCACTAGCAGCATTTTAGAAAAGTTGTTGTCGTGTAAATGGTGACGGAATAATGAAATATGCTGAGACTGCTAATGAAAGGTTAAATAGTCTAAAGGTCAAAGCTTTATTTTCAGGGCAGAACTGATCAGATACACTTTGGTAAACAACAAACCACAGAAGTTACACTTGTAATAGAACATTTGGAAAAGATGCCTCGTCTGTTTGGCAGCTGGTGTCATTTCAAAAATTGTCCAGTTGCGTAAAAGACCAACCCATGGAAGGGGTGAGGCATCACTTCCAGAAGAAAATGTGCAGCATGGAAGTGAAATTCAGTCTTCAGGGAGACTCCATGGCTGAGAACATTGTTTGTGCTCGAATCCTCTAAAACATTGTGAATCTCATTTTGTTGTCAGTCTCCTGATTGTCTTAATGTTGGCACACACTACAGGATAATAGGGTCAAATTTAGCCACTATCTCTCCTCTGAGCATTGGGAACAAAGTCCCATTTGTTGGATGTTTGCAAACAACATTGAGTCTGGTTTTCCTGTGGTGTGGGGTGTGTTAAGAGCAATTCTGTCTGGTCTGATCCCCTCGGAAGGTCTCAGAAGGAGAGATAATAGATAATGAACATGTTCAATATTTGTGAAGAGAAATCCTGTTGTGTGTGGTCTACTCCGAGAGGAGACGAGCAGCATGGTGTGGTCTGGCATGAAAGCTAACCAGGCTAAAAGCAACACAGCACAGCCAGCTAGATGTCAAGAACAGCCAGCAAGTTTGTGACTTGCTAATGCGAGACTTCATCAGCTTATACGGTATGAATTCATTGGACAATAAATGTGGACCTGCCTGGCACTTTGATGACTTAGTTACACTGCTCTTCTTTTACTTCATATTTTCCATCAAGTTGTCTTGAGGCTTTAAATCTGTGAAGCTTTGAATAATCCTGTAGTGTGTGCCAGCCTTTACTTTCCTCTGATTTCACACCAACAAGAGAATCCAAGGACTGGGAGGCCGTCCAGTAGGTCATCCACAGGGTGTGAGCGCAACAATAGACACCCAAAATGCTCTGAAAGTTTTGGGTTTTCTCTCGAAGTTTCCTCAAATGTTTGAGCATTGATCTGAACCGGAGAGCCACGGGAGAAGTTCAAACACCGCCTCACACTATTCTTCAGGATGAAGCAAGCCGCGAGAGTCAGTCTGATCGTCTCCGTCCTGAGACACGCTGGGCCAATTAGTCAAATAGTCAGTAGCGTCCAAAACACACCACGGGGTATCATGAGATGTCTGCAGAAAATATATTAAACAGAGACGAATATTCATAGAGTAAAGAATTGTAGCCGAGTTATTCCCTTTTTCATGCATCAAGAGAAGCAGATTTTCTGCTCAGAAATCTGCATTTATAATGAATAGATCAAATCGTGGACAAATTTCTGATCATAATTTTGTCTTTAATAACTGATTAGCTGAATTTTCCATCACTTAACACAACTTTTTGAAAACTGCTCCTGAGGTGGAATTTTTAAAAAAAAATGATGCTACAGAGCATGTGCAAATTTAAAAAAAAAATGTTCAGACTGGGGAAACGAGGGAGAAAACAAAATTTGGGCTGTGCTCTTTTCAATCAACTTAAAATGTAACTTTTTGAAAATGTCTTCCAATGTTTTCAAAAAAACTCTAACTCCATCTGCGTGAAAAGGGGGAAACACAACTTCTCTGTTGCTACTGTGGACGCACACCACAGCCTTACTAAACAGGAGAAAGACCAAGCGCTTTTGCACTTGCTCCTGCTGCGAAATAGTTCTTCTGCACATGCTCAGTAGATGGACAATAAGAACAGTAGTCGACAGTCACCGTGATAACAATCCAACTTGGTCGTCTGTCCGCTAGAATGACTGTGTATGAATCTGAAGTGTCTCAAAAAAAGAAAAAAGAAAATAACGGTGAGATTGACTTTCATCAGGACGGACAGAGGTTCACCTTTAACCCAACTGAATGATAACCTCTGCAGTTTTAACAATTAAGTATTCTAAATGTTCGTAAGCCAGCTTGACCATTTGTTTTCTGGTGCAGAATTTGACATCTGCCATTTCTTTCTTGTTCTCAAACCGTATGATTAATCACAACCCCTCATCGTCCATACGACAGCTATAAACCCCCTACTTCCCTCCCCAGTTTTACAAGCTGAGGATGAAGCCATAAAAGCGTCCAGGATTGGCTCCTCCTCCTCTATAGGTGCTGGTTCCTAAACTGAGAAGCGAATCTCTTATTCCTCTGTTCCATTCTGCCTATTTCCCAGCATGCAGCCTGTGTGTTTTCCAGCTTGGACCTGCACAGTGTTCACCACTTTATCTGAATTCAACAGGGTGATTGGAGAACAGAAGTCTACACCCCACTGGGGCACTTTGAATATCTGGTAATGCCGTTCTGGCTTGACTGGTGTACCTGCTGTTTCTAGACCTTTGTGAACAATGTTCTTGCAAAATAAGGCTCAAACAATTTGTATTTTTCTATTTGGTTGATTTGTTTTTCTAAAAATGTAACAACAGGAGTTCTTCTGGTCCTTCGTCGCCTCCTTGAGAACAAATTCTTCATGAAATCAGAGAAATGAGAAGTTCATGGTCCTCACAACCCCTCTGATCTCCTTATATGACACTATTTATGAGGTTAAACAGTAAACTTCTGTTGTATTCTGGTTTTATGCATCACCACTACGTTACTGTGGGTCTCGGAATATGAACCTTTTTGATTTTTGTTTTTCCAAAGCAAACAGTAACAAAGGCAAACAAAAACTACCAACAGTGCTAACACATGACTTGACATGCTTATGACAGAGTTGTCAGCGTTTCTGCTCGTTCCTTGTAAAACAACATTGTTTTCAAAAACTTGTACCGTTGAGTAGAAGAAGTCTGAAAGAAGCTTGCGTTTGCAGGTCAACAGGTTCGAGTTCCACAATGGCCGACTCACAACTAAACTTTTTAATTAAGCTATTTTCTTTACTACCTTGTGTTAATAACAGCCTAAAAAACTCCACATTTGTAAGGCAATGATAGCAAGGTGGAGAACTAGAATCTCATTTAAGGGTTTGAGGACACATTCCTGCAGTGATCCACGGTGAATGTCGGCTCGCTGTAATAATATCATGAACAAAGACCGAGACATTAGAACTGAGTCACCGCTAACATCAACCTGCATGCTTTTGGTATTATGTCAAGAAAAATGTCGGCCGTGAATGTAATTACACGTCCAAAGATAATGTCTTTGTGTGCGAGTTTAAGCTCTGCAATAATTTCCTTTTAGCTCTGCATCACTGCAAGACATCTACAGCTTCCACATTCAAATCTAGGGGCTCAGAAGGAGGGAGACGTCTGAATCCAGCAGCGTTTCCCAGGATCAGGGCTGAGAAACACCATTTCAGCTCATCATACATGGAGGTCACCAGTCTCAGTGTAAAGCATGATAAATACAGGTATAGGCATGAAAAAAAGAAAAAGATTGAAAATGAAAGAGCATGGTATTGATATTGTTGCCATAGAAACGAATCCCACGTCTGGGCTTTTCACCCCACTGCACAAACGAATCATTTGAGTGCTTTTCCAGCACCCTGCCAGTATTTGTCTGCCGCACTGAAATCACAGAGATGGACACAAAAACTGATGCAATCAGTTCTGGAGATTCACTCATCAAGAATATTTAATATTGTCTGCATTACTGAAATGGGTCACATACATCACACGTCCTCACAAAGTCTTAGCAATATCTTCTCACCTAACTTTCTGTTATGAATCAGGGAAGTTGTAAATTCACACCACTTCTTCAGCTCTTACGTATTAGTTATCAACGCATCAAGGAGCAGTCGACTTTGCTTCAGTGAACTGATTAAATAAAGTTTATGTTCCATGGAAGATCAGCTCACCTGGAGTTTACATCCCTGATTCTAGAAAACCTAGAACATTCTGCAATGTCTCAACAAAAATTCCAGACAAAAATTTATTCACAGACAAATCCATTTGGCATTTTCTTTTCCAACAGCAAGATTTAGTTTGCCAATCACACCAATTCAATTGAATTCAATTATATTTCAATAGCGCCAAATACAACCCAGTCATTTCTTTCTCAGAAAAAAAACAACAATTTCGTTTTCACTGGTTCAGACTGACGTTGTCGTGTAAACAGATACCCAGAAAACAAAAGAAGTTTTCCCTTTTTACTTGAATTCGTTGTCGTGGAGACGGGGCCTCATTTGATGAGCACTGACACACCCGACAATCTTAACACATGCAGATGTCAGAGATCAGAGGAGAAGCTTGGATGAGCACCAAACAATTCTAGATCAATTCTGAAGCAGATGTTCACTCATTTTCCCTTCATCAAGCCATTAAATCAAGAATTGCTCTCCACACACACACACACCCACACACACACATACACACACACACACACACATGCACACACGTAGTTGAGATTGTCTCTTTAGCCGATGCTGTATAATATATATGAATCTGCCTGTCGTCTGTGGAAACAGAAAAGACTGTAAAGATATTATTTAAAGATGAGTTCAGTGACTGTCAGAGAGTCTAGTTTCAGACCTCGAAGGCAAGTGTGGGAGAATAAAAATATGGAAACACTCCTCAACATCAAAGGTCCTGATAGCTGATAACAAGCTGACTGGCACTTTTTCCTCTTTAACAGAGGCGACACAGTATCCATGATTTTTAAAAATGTATCTATTTTACCACCAGACACTTTTCTACTTTTGCAAAATGAGGTCAGCTTAAGGGAAAACAGAGTTTCTTTCCATTGGGTATATTCTGCCTCTTTTACTTGCCCCTGGGGAAGAATAAAGTTCTAATGATCCTGATTGATTCTCTATGAAGAGCTCCTGAGTACATGCAACAAAATTATAGCAACAGCCAAAAAGTACTTAAAGCATAGACCTTTCATAGCTTCCTGTACTCTTTAAATCTCATTTTCCAAGTCAAGATTACCTGAATGACACTGGAGGTTCCCTCAATGATGCATCGGAAGTCTGCCTTCTCTGTGGGGACAAAGAACTCACTTATATAACAAAATAATATAACAAGTTATATAAGAAAATAATTTCCTTTATGACCAGACCAAATAGGACCATAATAACTTAAAAATAATGCCTCTTTCAAAACCGAGTCACATCTTACATTAAAGTAGATTAAAAACCTACACACACACACCAAAAACTGAATCTATATTTCAGTCTTTAGTTAAAGGTTTTCTTGTGTGTGTCCAGGTGAACTCAGAAGTTCTTCAGGACCTGTTTCTACTTCGACTCCACTCTGCTCATTGGGTTTGAAAAGCTGCACTTAGCTTCTGCGTTACACTGGAGGTCATGCTGCTCCACGTCACCCTGGTCCTAGCCTCCCTTCACTGGCTCCCCATTACTTCCCGTGTTCATTTTAAAATACTTGTGCTAACTTTTAAAGCTTTACATGGCGAGACACCTTTTTATATTGCCAGCCTCCTCCACCCCTAAGCCCCAAATAGAGCACTCAGGTCTGAACAACAAATGCTGCTTGCGGTCCCACATACAAAACTCAAAACCCGATGAGACTGCGCATTTGAAGCACTCGCACCAAAACTGTGGAACGAACTTCCTCTTCAATTAAGATCAGTTGACTCTTGTGGTGCTTTTTTGAAACAGTTAAAACATTTTTATTCAGGAAGGCCTGAACTGAAGGCCTGACTTTGCTATAGCTGCTCTATCTATCTTTACTTTTATACAGCTATGAATGTTCTTCTTGCTTTTATATATGTGTATGTATGTATGTATGTATATATGTATATATGTCTAAGTATGTGTATGTGTATATATGTATGTATGTATGTCTATGTATTATATATATATATACACACATACACACACATACACACACACACACATATATATATATATATATATATATATATATATATATATATATATATATATATATATGCAGTAAATT
>OMNM01065078.1:9728-27585 GCA_900302745.1 Parablennius parvicornis | reverse complement strand
AGGGAGAGAAGGGAAATGAGAACCATGTTTTCTTTTCTGAGCTGACATGGTCATATTAATTAATGGATGAGCTCAGAGAATGTTAGAGCAACTACCTTCACACCCGGCCTGCAAACACACACACACACACACAAACGAACACACACGCACACACACACACACACACACACACACACACACACACACACACACACACACACACACACACACACACACACACACACACGTACATACACACACTTGTTCAAGCTATCCGACATTACTTCCCTCCTAGATGAACCCTGGCACCCTGCTGGGGGGAGACAAACTGGGCAATCATGTTTTCAATTTGGGGAACGTTGTTCACCCAGATTTGATGCTCCCAATTGTTGATGGAGCAGGTGACCGCATCCCAATGGTCCACCAGCATGCTAGAGGAGCACTTGGCCACATCACAATGGTTCACTCACATGCTAGAGGAGCACCTGACCACATCCCAAGGGTGCACCCATATGCTAGAAGAGCAGGTAACAAATTTGCAATAGTGAACCTGCATATTGGAGGAGCAGGTGATATGGGGAATGTTGTTCACCCAGATCTGATGCTCCCAAATGTTGATGGTGTGAGTGACCGCATCCCAATGGTCCACCAGCAGGTTAGAGGAGCACCTAGCCCCATCCCAATGGTTTAACCGCATGCTAGAGGAGTACCTGACCACATCCCAAGGGTGCACCCATATGCTAGAAGAGCAGGTAACAAATTTGCAATGGTGCACCTGCATGCTGGAGGAGCAGATGATTTAGGGAAAGATTTCAAGTCTGCTGGGGCGGTGGATGCGCTGTGTGGCACAGAAAGAGACTGAACAAGCTGGTCAGAAGGGTCAGCTCAGTCAAGCTGACATCCATCATGGACAAACCATCTCACCCCCTTTATGAGACTGTGCGAGCCCTGAGCAGCTGAGAAGCAGATGACCACATCCAAATGGTCCACCAGCAAGATAGAGAAGCGGATGACCACTTCCCAGTGGTCCACCAACATGCCTGAGGAGCGCCTGGCCACATCTCAAGGTTAAACCCTTATGCTAATAAAGCAGCTGACAAAATAAAAACAAGTCGTTGCCCATATTCTAGTAGAGCAAGTGACAACATTGCAATAGTCTGTTTGTATCCTGGAAAAGCGAAAGACAACATCCTGATGTTTTGTCTAGCTGCTGGAGGAGCGGGTGACTTTCTCCTGTCATTAGGAGTCCTGAATCTGGCCTCTTTCAATTTTTGTCATTTCAATTTTTCATAATTTTCAAAAAAAAAAAAAAAATACATGTTAAAAATAAAAAGAATGCTTATCTTCTCCTTCTGTGTCTGTGTCCTCAGTTTTGGGCAATGCTTCCGTTGGTTTATTTTGAGCGCAATATAAACACACCCCGTTTGGTTCAGAGGAAGCACCTTGCTGAAACTGGTTAGACCTTCTGCAATCTTCTGATGCAGGCCTTTCAATGGAAGCAACAGTCGTTCATTTCATTTGATTTCTTTTTTTATTTCGGACATTATCAAAACCAAGTCTACAGTGCACACCAGATAACCAAAGATATTTCACCACACAACTGAATAATTATAGAACAATATACTCAGAAAGCATGTCTGTAGTCGCAAAACTAAATCTAGATTTAGAATTTTTTTGTCACATTCATCTAATATATTATTAATTCATTTCAGGCATTTGGTATTTCAAGCATTTTTGCAATGACAACCGATTACACACACACACACACACACACACACACACACACGATTCTGATGTGGAGATGGTGGTGGTGCAAAATCGTGCCATCATTATTCCTCTTTTTAACACCTGCCGACTAACACGGTCATTTCACACACACCTGCAGTAAAGCACTATAGTGCAGCGGGGCAACAAAAACGACACCTCCCAAAACCAGCACGTTATGTCTCCACTTCCCGCATTGCATTTGTAATGATGGAGAGAACGAGAGAGAAACTAAAATAAATATCCATATTTAGATCGATCCGCCCAGCACTAGCGACAGTTCCATTTCACTGCATAGTTTAAGGCAGCAAGCCGTCCAGTTGTCATTTGGATGGTCAATATTCGAAAAAGATTGACGAAAAAATAGCGTACAGCTTGCTCACAGCCATCTGAAATATGTGTACAGTGATAATAACAGACAAACGATTGAGCACAGAGAGGTTTTAACCGTTAACACACCTCAATCAGTGGACTGCCTCTGCCACAGCACCGTACTGCCCGTGGACCAAAACCAGCCGCAAAAGGCTCCATGCGGCCCCACAAACCACCAAGCAAGGTCGTTATATAGAATTTACAGGAGAGTTTCTTTTACATTTCACTATATTTTGCAGAAGAATGTCAGCTATTTAGTTTAGTTTGTCAGCCCTCTGAAGTGATTTTATCTTATTTTATTTATAGTTGTTGGAAGCATTTTTACACATTCTTTCAGGAGATCAACATGTGACTCCCAAAGTAGCCAAAGAGCTCTGGTCTAACCCCGACATTGAACTGCCCCCTGGATACATTCTAAGTACTTCCTGGTTAAGAGAGAACATTCCACACAATGTGAATAAATGAATATGTTATTGTCTAATGTAATAAGAAGTACAGGATGTGAATAGATCCATGTGTCAGGGGACATGTAATTTTCCATTTCTGAGAACTTTCCTTTATATCCATGTTGTTGATTCACAGAAAGGCCAAAGTGTTTACTTCTGATATGTGGCTTTTTTCAGCAGAATGGTGCTTTTATTAAAAAAAAATACAGAACTTCTCACTGATTACCAGAATAAAGGTGCACCGTCCTGTCAATCATTATCTTGGTTGCCATTGTATGTATTCCATTTGCGGAGATAACGACATCTCACTCCCGCCACAAGGACTGTAAAGTGGACTTTACGGATGAAATCTCTACGCTGCACAGGTGTAATTGCAAGCTCGGATCCAACATTAAACCACTCAAAATGTATGTCATTTGTCTCTTTTCTTTGAGATCCATTTTACAGAAATTGTGGCAAAAAAAGCACTCGGCTTCACTGGATATTGAGGTTTTACCATGTACTACCTGTGAAATGCTAGAAAATGGTTGAAAGATATTCTGTGAGATCCCAATTCCAACAATTTCCAAAACTTGAAATGGATGGCTTTCCAAGGATGTGAAAAGTGATTACTGTTACAAAGATGAGAGGAAAAGTAAACCAAAAAAAAAACAACACAGGGTGTCTTTTGAATGTTAAAGTTTATAATTACAGCCAATTACATCACTGCTGGCGCTTCGCTGCATTCATGAAACTTCATCCTGGATCATTAGATCAACACATAGAACATGACAATCTACTGAAGAATGATGGGTTAAAGAAAATTACTGGGGTCTTACTGAAAGTGTGTTCAACAAGCGGCGTGAGGAAGCCTGTTCTTGTCTCCTCTAGTCACTCAATTTTCCTGAGAAAGCCTGGAGGGCAGATCGTATCACCCACTGGGGAGCTGATGTTTTATCACGCCACAGTCGGGGGAATCAGGGAGAATAATCTCCACAGAGTACCCAGGCACTCTTTTATTCAGCCGGGAATCCACAGCACTGAAGCGATCAGCAATCCCAGCTCAGCAGAATATCACTGGAGGGTGAAGATCAACTGTTGAGTGCAGCACACTCTCTTTGAGGGTCATCATCAGGGTGGTGCTTCCACGGGCTGAGACCTCTTCAGCTCCACTGGACTCTTCCCGAAGTCTATGGAGACAAGAATTGGTCTGTAATACCAAGAAAGCCAAATATACAATATGACAAAAACAAGTATACTCGAAAATAATTTGAATAAAGGCTTAGTGTGCTTTGGAAATATGTAGCACTGATTTATAGAGCAATTTATCAAAGTGTGGGAAGATGACATTGAACCACATTACTTTACAACAACTCTCAGACCTTTGGTAATGCTGAGTGATATTTTTCAATGAATACTGGACAGGCATGCCAAACATAAGGTTCCTAACTAAAACACATTTTAAACAAACAGCCCAAGTTAATCTTGAATGGGATGAACGGTAAAATAGTGTCATAAAAAGCTTAAAATTTCAACTCTAAAGTTTTGCTTGAGTGTGGCGCAGACTACGAAAGATAAACATGTATATATTTTCACAAAACCAAACAATTACTGCCCCAAACTACTACAATCTTAACATAAATCCAATTTAAATGAAACCCTATTGTGCACAACACAATGGCATGTCCAAAACGCTTCATCTGCATTATGCATGTTTTTACAAACTCACCTTGAGAGAATGGCTTTGAGGCTTTACTAAATGTAGATAAAACAAAACAACATAACAATCACACAATACAGCAATTATCCTGCAGGTATTTGAAAAATATATGAAAAATTCACAAAAGAAAATTAGGCTTACTCCCCCTCTTTTAGTTGGTTAACCTATTTGAGAAATAGCTTTGGTTTTCACAGCTCACCTGATCTGAATGAGCTGCTTTGAATATTGTTTAAATGTTGTTTTTGACCAGACATAAATCATCCTATTTCACAATATAGATTAGAAGGTTATTCCTATTTTAGTTTCTTGAAATAATTGAGTTATCTTTTTTAATTATTTAAAGTAAAATATTATTTTCACTATTTCAACTCAAAAATTGCATATAAAATAAAATGTTTTCAGTTCAAAAAAGATAAGTCCATTCGATTCAGTTTCCAAAAAACCAGTTTTTTTTTTATATCAGTTTCAAGGAAGAAAACAGAAAATGGGGAATATTTATAATTTGATTGGGGGTGTGGCCGAATTGGATCCTGTTGTGGGAGGGTTTTGGCCCACAGGCCTTATGTTTAATAACCCTGCTTTAAACTGACTGAACACTCCCATGATGCATCACTCAGAGCACGAGGTTTAAAATGGGCACGGGGTCAGTTTGTCCCATGTTTTTCAAATTATAGAAAATTTATCAAGCTAGAATGTTTATTTTTTATTATAGTACTGAGTAGTACTGGGGATGGGAATAACCCGGTTGTAAATCTGTTCCCATCATTACAATCTTGTGTCATATAGATATTTTCCATTTGAAACATCTGGGGAGAATTTATGGATAACTGAAAAAGGGCGTTGGAGCCAATCCTTGCAAACTATGGGTGATGGCAGTGTGGAACTGTTGCACATAATTGAAATAATTTCTTAATGTGTTCAAGTTAGTTAAAAAATTTATTTAAGTCTGCTTTTGATAAGAAAATGATCATTTTACGTCAGGACATTCTCTTAGAATTTACCTGCTATAGTTCCCAGTCAAATCACAAAAAAATGTCCCGTTTAATGTCGATAAATGTTTTGAAATCCAAGCATGGAAAGCCTGTCCATGTACTGTATTTGTCATGGTTAACATTTGTGATAATCCACTCTAAAAAGCATTATTATGGATGGCTTTCCTAAAAGGAAGACGACATAAAGGTGAGCAGACACATGATTTGATCAGTCGGAGCAGTTTACATTGGTGACATCAGAGAAACTGTCTCCTCTGGAGCCACAGCTCGCTCTAGAGCCACCCATTGCCTCACTCCGGGGCCAAGTCATCACCTCCAGTAAAGGTCATGGGCGACCATGATGGATGGGCACTGCTGGGGATTTAATTTAAAATAAAGAGCAATAAACACAGGGCTCATGCTAGTGGCGCAGGGGACGATGAAGGATCCATTAGTTAAGCAAAGGTCGCAGGCTCCTCCCCTGACAGTGGCTGTCACCAGGGCATCACTAACAGACACCGGGGCAAAGAGGGTCACAGGCCAACATCAGCCCCACAGATGTTCCACGGTGTCAGAGCCCTGCTGTTTATCAGCCATGTCGCTGGGAGTCAAGCAAAAATCTATTAGTCTGAAACGACCCCGAGGGATCTTTTCAGTTTCCTACAAATGTCAGATATTGTTGATAAGACTCACAAATTGAGATGCACTTTAAATGTCACTTCATTGGCATCCACTGTGGCTAACCTGTCTGCACTGTATTCAAAATATCCAAATAAATCTGGGTACTGTTTTAAAACAGCCAAACAAGTGATAGCAGGAGGGGTCCTGCGACTTTAAATGTTTCCTCAGAGTTTAAATAAACATTAAGAAAGCTCTACTCTGAATGATAATATTCATTGCATGAGGTTCATTTGCAGAATTTGTAGTTGTTGTTGTTATGGTGGGATCATTTGTTGTTGCGCTAATTGTGGTTGTCGCTGTTGAAGTTGTTGTAGTAGTAGTAGTCGTAGTAGTAGTCGTAGTAGTAGTTGTGTTTTTAGGAGTTGATGTAGTAAAAACGACGATATTTCACCCGAAGCGAGTATGAGACAGAGGCGTCATCAGTGTCATATGTGTCCGACCTGTTTCTACAGTTACTGTTTTAAAAACAGTGCCAGTATGTCCTTATACTTAATTGACACGATTCCCACTCAATCATGTATTGAGATTGACTTGTTTTATACTCTTAACTCCACATTTAAGCTTCATTTTTGTAAATACCTTTTTGTATGTGAACGTGGCCTGTGTTGTTGTAGTTGTAATTTATGCAGTTATGGAGTTGTACCTTTTATAGTTATAGTAGCTGTAGTAGTAGTTGGAGCGGTTGCAGTTATAATAACTGTTGGTAGTTATAACAGTGGTGACCGTAGTTATTATTGTTATTGTAATTGTATCAGCTGTTTTCGTTGTATTATTTAATCGCTTTAGCAGTTGTCTTAGTTTTAATAGGTTTTGTGTTTGTAGTTGTTTTGGCTCCTATAATTATATTGTAGTTTCAGTATCTGTTATAGTTGTGATATTAATTGGAGTTTACCATGGAGCTTTACTGGAGGCACATTCACTTGTTTAAACATAAGTTGGTTTTCTTTTGAGTTGAGATCACACAATCTAAACTTAGAGCTGAAAACACAGACATGTTTGACATTTAACTCAAGCATGTAACAACTGTAAAAATATAAAGAGAAACCTCTGACATTAAAAGAGAACAACTTGACATCAGAAAATGTTTCCTGCATACAACACCTAATAAAAAGTAAAATATTTTCCAAATCTAATCAAACAATTGGTCATTTTAATGTCAAATCAAACATTTTTTAAGAAAAAAAACCTGACTAAGAAATCTGTGCAGCACATTGGATAATTTCCTGCCTTCCGAAGCTCCTCACTAATGGTATTTAATAGCTTCCGTGGGCCAAAACAGTGACAGCATGATGCATTTGGCCAACGAGCCAAGCTAATGACTGCCATCAAATGTGATTTGAGTTTTCAGCTGTTGTTATCTCAGCAGAGGCCAATTTATTTAGTGCCACCTTTTAACTACGCAGTTTGGCATGGACACATAGCCAATGAAAACATGAGCGAATGTGATTTCTGCTGTTTGCAGCGCCGATTGTTGAAGGACGGAGACATCGTCGGTTAGCTTCCACTTTACATTTTGATTGATTCACTTTTTCAAAGATAGAGGTGACAGAGGCCGTGAGGGAGAGTGGACAGAATGAGACAAACTTAATGGATTCCAAGTGAAATCGCAAAACTTTCCTTATGTTTTGGGTGTTTACATAACAACGTTGCTTGGAGCCACTAAAAACGCAATTAGTTACTGTTTATATTGTTTCTGCGCATGTGTGGCTTCATTACATAAGCAAATAACAGCACCCACGAGTGGCCCAACATGAAAACTACGTCATTTTAAGCTTGTCTGCCATTTCCATGAAAACGGACAGTTTTCAGAACCTTACCATTTAAATGCAAAACTTCTGAAACAAAAATGATTTTTCACTTGAAAAGTCATGTAAACGGGGCATAAAAACACCCTCTCCATATTCCTGCTGTTTGTGTTCAAGCTTTCAACTGCGTTTTCATTACATTTCATTGCTTTCTAATTAGATAAATGCACATTCTGGCTTCACGAGTTGAGACTGAAGCTGACACCTCTCTTCTTCTTTATAAATCCATGGAAACAACCTCCACACAGCGAACAGACACTTTCATTGAGGCGACACGTCTTCTGAATGCAGCACATTCATTTTGCTCTTTTCCATTTGACTTTCACTTATCAGATGGCCTTTTAAAAGCAGCCCCCTTTTCCCGAGCACTCACGTGCCTTTATCAGCTTACCATTCATTTACATGTATAATTATTACAGGCGCTTCAGGAGCCGTTTGCTAAAAAGCTTTATGCAAATTGTAATTAACAGTAATTAAAATCCAGGCTGCCTTGAATGGGAGCCACGGTACCAGTGCATCATTTACAAAACCAAATTGAATCTAATGACTTGACTGTGTAAAACCAGCGGGGAGCTCTGAGACGAAGCTGAGAGTGTCCTGTCTGACATTAAGACCACAGAGCGAAGCAGTGCAGCTGCATTGTTGCGTTTTTGAACAGCAGCCAACTGTTGATGTTAAGCACTGCGATTACTCTCTCAATCAATTAAATATCTGCAAATGCAGTATGTGAAGATATGATAGTTGGTGCCCTGCAGCCATGATTTAGGGGTCTGCCACAAAAGCCCTTTAATGTTTAATTGATTGGGAAGTTAAATCATTTGAAGAGTCACATTGTGCGTGGTAGCAGGGTACAAATGCTTTGTCTCACACTGAGACCTCCTTTACACAATGATATTTTAAAGTGAAAACAGAAAACCTTTGTTGCTTTTTGGGTGTCCCTTTACATGCCAACGGTTTTAAAAACAGCTACGAAGGTGGAACTTCTGACTCCACAACTTGTAAAAATGTCTTGGGCTCTGTCTCTGTCTGAAGGTGGTTTGAAGGTGCATAGTGTTGTTGGGTATTTATTATTTAGCTTCTTGTTAGGGTATCGTTTGCATATTGAGCATGAAATAGGCTTAATAGCATTTAATTAAGTACTTGTATCTGTACTCGGTATCGACTAATAGTTTATTTCTTCACCATCATATGTTATCCCAAATATTATTCAACAATTTTGTAAATATCATTTTGAAAAATGTGATTCAATAAAAATAATATTAGTTGTACTGTGTCGTCATGTGTATTTGTCTGGATTTTTAAGAATTAAAAAGAATATATCATTCATATATATACATATTATATCAACGTTATTATAAATCTATTTTCCTGCTTAAGATATTTTTCTCAAGACCAGTGAAAACAAAGGCAAATGTCCTTCAGGTTTCACGAAGCTCACAGAAAGACTTCTGCAATTACCTTCAATACAAAGAAGAAAATAAGTGTGTCAGTCCCTTTAATGGGAGTTGTATAGAACGCAGCTCAGGGATCAAAGAAACAAACCTAGTTAAAAAGCTAATAAACATCAAAAGAAATTCTTTATGTAAACAATATGACCGCTAGTCACGCTTCTTGTGGAGGAACCGCTTTCAAATTAGATACAGATTTGCTGAAGATTGAAAAAAAAAAAAAAGAACTCAGCTACATTTTGTTCAGCAAGAGAATCGGGAGAAACGAGACCACACACAGATGTGCCCGCACAAGTATGAGTAACAGCTTCTGATGCTGAATGCATACTATAAGTGTCTGATTAGCATCATCAAACCGCAGCCGCCAGCGTAATCTGCTGGAGGACGCAGTCCTTATCTCTGCTGATGTGCATGAGCAGCAGAACTGAGATTAGATGTCTGGACCAAAGCTGTCAATCAGCGTGTATATATGTCACTATGAACGAGGGTCCTAAACTATTAAAACCTTGTTTGAAGCTTAAAACAAGCTATATTTCATGTTTATGTAAATCCGTTCCACTAAATGTTTACATGCACAAAACCAACTAATTCAAGATGGACTCAATAATTTTATCATTGATCAATTTGCCCAGTGGGAGATTGTATGGAACAAGTATATCAGAGGGCAAATAAATCTGAATTAGACCAAAAACAAAAGCATAATTTGAGAGATAATATATCTCACTAAGTCTGGTTGACATTAGAAAAAGTGTGTATACAGCATCTAAGTTCAGAGTCAATTCTGTGATTTTGATAATGTTATTCCCTTCATGGTGATAATAGTTTGTCTTAAAAAGGAACACCAGAAGGCTGGTGTTGTTACCCCCAACCCTCCTGGCCAAACAGACCCTTAGATCACATACTGGGGTAGCTTTTGATTGCTACTCAGGATGAAAAGATTACAACTCTGAATTTTATAAAGTGGGATCCCTAATCTGTACATTTGGATTTGGCTCTTCTAGTTTTTCGCATTTATGCTACACTAAGGTAACTAAATGTTTATTACATAGATGGGCTGCTGACTTAAAAAGACGGAAAAGAAGAGAGCATTTGGTCCAAAGCCTCCTGTAGTTGATGATTAGCTGTTCGGAGCTTTGAGCTTCCAGACTGTGAATCAGTGGCGCTGATGAAACCCGCCTCATGTATATTTCATCCTGCTCCGCTCCTCTTGTCCTCTCTTCTGTGTCCTCTCGCGAACCCGTGTCCTGCAGGCTCACCCGGCAAGAGTGACACACCTCACACATTTCACACACATTATCTCCCCTCCCTGGCACCTCGTTTCAATTGCTCATCTGTCGGTCAGCTGGGTTTAGATTTTGCTCGCCTCTCTATAGACTCCACAGCCGCAGATCTGAGGGCCATTAAACTGTCAGCCAGGATTTACTCAAGATGGCTGGAGAGAAAAGCCAAGAAATTATCTACTCCTCCACATGGAGGGGGACAAAGAGTGAAGAAAAGGAGTGAGAAGAAAAATGGTGGAGGGTAAATAATGCGTATATGGCGGCACGCGGTGAGTACCTTTTGATGGCCGAGCTCACAGCAGGAGGTGATGATTACAGAAGGAAACTCGGCTACAAGGAGAATAAGATTCTCGGGAGTGGCAATGTAGAGAAAATATATATAGATGTGACAGCTTTTTATTGCTCTTTCCATTAGCATGTGTATCTGTAACCTCTCTACTTTACTTAAACTAATGGTGCATGGAAACATTCGCAGATTTTAATTTTTATGCGCCATTAACTTATTTTCATTACATTTATGCAATATATGTGGAGCTATCATTTAGTTCTAATTAAGGAAGAAAAAAAAGGTTTGGTTGTTGTTAATAATTGATTTTACAGAAAGGTGTGACAGGCAGAAGATTGATCCAACATCTGTGTGTTTTTGTTTCATTTATTTATGTAAAGTTTATATGCACTGTTTGAATATAATTGCATGTATCTGTGTTTACCTCAATTCCGAGGACCGTGAACCTCTGTAGTTGCTTGATGTGAATACTTGCTTAGTTACTAACTCAATAGTCTTTGGTTTTTCCTCCTTGACAGAAGATAAAAGCTTGCTCCCACCAGGTTGCATTTTGCAGGTACTACAAGGAATTAGTGTAGAATCAGGGACATCTTGAAAACAGGAGGAAGATTTTCTCCTTATCGCTGCTTGTGCCACCAAGGATGACTGGATGGAGAACTTGCAAGCAAAAAAATGAAAAGATTTGGAATCAAACACATTGACTTTTGGCCAATTTGAAACAGTTTCAATATAAAGGGACTAGCTGAGGAAAAGCCTCTCAACAGCGTCTCTGAAAACATCTGAGCTGATTTGCAACTTAGTTTTGAACATGCTATATACAGCAACAGGCCCTGTCCACACGACAACATTGTTTCATGTAACCGCATCGTTTTTAGCCAATCATCCATACGGCGTTTTAGGAACCTGAAAACGCTTTAAAAAAACACAAAAAAACAGTTGCACAGTGGGGAAATTTTAAAACGCCACCTCAGCTTTGAGTTGTGGATGGGCAAGACACACATTTGCTGAAAGCGATGATGTCATCGACTAGCTCTCGACCCAATAACCCCTGGAGATGGTTGGTTTGGTCGGCCACCTATTTACTTATTTTTTTTTATTAATTTTTTTGAATGGGACATTGTATATTGATGACCTGACATAAATTCTGTAAACACGCAAGATTTAGCTCAGAGCTCATTTCTAGGCAAAAAACCATAACACCAGACACAGACATACATAGTTAATATAATACTGTACATGTAAAACATAGCACACACTAAAATACACACCACATTAAAATACATATGTAAGGATGTAGGAGGATCAGTCATGAAACTGCATAAAACTTTTTCATTGTGTTTATTCTCCGGTGAGCAATTTAGCACAAAGATTGGCAGAGACACGGTAAATTTAAGCTGCGAGTGCAAGCCAGCGGTCTGTAGCAGCGAGCTATTCGCCAGCTTCCTGCATGGTGTCGTCTATATTATTGACTTGTGCAAAGCCCTGTGGACTCAACTGCAACCAATTTAACAGTTTTTTTTTTTCCCAATAAAGTGCATGTAACCATCATCTGGATCACATGTGGAGTTTCTTAAATAATGTTTATAAGGTTTTTTCACCCGTTTCCACAGAGATGAAGTCGGAACATTTTCAAAAACTTGCATTTTTAGTGGCTCCAAGCACTATTGTTACGTAAACAAATGCCCAAAATGCCACATCACTTGAAAAAGTTGTTGTGTATATGAGACCTAGGTGGAAATGATTTCACTATTCAGTGTGTTGGTCCAGTTTCACGTACGTGAACAAAAGTTGGGGCGAGGGTTATGTTTTTGTGAACGTGTATTTTTTGGTTTGTTTGTATGTATGTATACAACCTCCACTGTGTAACTCTGCTCCCTGCCACCATTCTCCGGTCCAAGCCAATCACATGCCAACTCACTCAAGTAACGCAAAAGAATGTGAAGCAACAGAACATCATTTAACCTTAACATTGCAACATGAAACGATTAAATGACTATGACAAATGATGGAAGAAGTGGTGTACTGGATCAAATAACCTTGTAATGTATTGGTTTCCATGGTGAAAAATGAAGTGTTGGCAAAGGTATGCGCTCTAGCATGTGCCCGTTCTAGTTTGGTGATTGCGTTTAACAATCACATCACAAGTAAATGTGCCACAGTTTCTGATCTCTGACTGTGTTTTTCCAGTGTGTGTTTTACACCTGCAGTCATCAGGATGAAGCCGAGTAGCCACTCGTCAAGAGCACGCTTGATTGTTTGCTGTATTTGAGCTATTCGGTTATTTAAAGAAAAAATAAATAAAAAATTCTCAGTGTGATTGAATGGTGGTTTCACCTCAATCTCCTGCTGGTGGGAGAACAATTGGAACAGCAATCAGGGCTTTAGCCAGTCCACCCTCCCACATTACAGCTTCCCATCCCTCTTCTTCTATGTGTTGTGGCTCATTTTGAAAAAGACAATAGGTGTAAAAGCAGTTGCATTTTGTCAGTTCACTAATCCTAGTTGGATATTTATTTCCTGCTAGGACTGTCAGTTTTAATTTGATTGTGTCTCTCCTGATCTAGGATGTCAACAACAAGATGGACTTCATATTCTATATAGTAAATTTCATAATGCGTCAACTTATTATATTGATCACACTTTTCTCATTTATTTTACATCCCACATGTATTACGTTTTAACTCCATAGATATAACTTAAATGATTGTTATCGTAAAAAAATCAAAAGATGGTTACCTCCTTAACTTGGAGCTAAACAAAATAAATTCCTCAACAGCTGCACTGGCTGGAGGATATCATTGCTTCAACAAAGAAGAGGAGTGGAAACAGACATGTTTTGATCAGTTAGCTGCTGCTAAATGCATCACTTGGAAAAAGTAGTTTAATCACAAATGACCTGAATTTGAATATGTGATACATCAGCAGATTACAGATTTCACATAAAGAACTGTCCAGGGCTGAAATCTCAATAAGGTCCCATTTAAACGACAACATTTCAAGTGAAAATGCATAATTTTTGCACTTTTCTTTGCGTGTTGTTTTGCTGTTTTGCTTGGCGAACGAACGGCTTTGTAAGCACCGGTGCACAAAAAACTATTTCTCTTCTCCAGATGAGGCAGAATTTATTGCATCCTTTGACATCTCAACAAACGAACCCTTTAAATTTTAACATGTTGCTTTTAACAAGTTGACACTAACATGGTATTACCAAGCAATTCAGCTTCATGTTGACTATTAGGTAAAAAGATGGACCTTTTTATTATGTGAACTTAAGAGCATCTCGCCCCGACTGAAACTTTCTCAATACTCTTTTCATGGTTTAGAATAGGTGTGCAGGCTGAGGATGCACCAATGCAACTTTTTTAAAAGATGGGTACAAGTATGTTTAATAACTTTTACAAATATGTAGTAACAATTTTATGAGTACACAGAGCAGAATTGGACAGGTCGTACCTGATACTGGTATCAGGTACGATCTCTGTAAAGAATTCCTTTACAGAGATCGACAATGTTTATCAGCTTTTCACCTGCGTGGTGTATATGTCCATAAATAGCATTCTCTCATTTAATCAAGCCCATAAAAAATTGGGCTTGAAATTAAATACACCGAACAGATTGGTGAGCCTCTCAGGAGCTGCAGTAGTGTGAATATGATCTGATGCAGAAATAAAGTGGCTGAGTTTTCCATTTGCTGCAGAAATGCTTGAAGACGCAGCACCGTCGACAGATTTATAAACCACTCTCTCATCAGTACGCGTGTTGGAGAAAGGTGTGACGGATTGAATGAGGCCGAGGACGTGGACACTGATGCCTCTATCAGGACACTACTACTATATTACTACTCATGTGGCGTCATCTGTTCACTTACGTGTGTAATACTGACAGCTAGAATAATAATAGCTGTCACGCATCAGTGAAGAAGCTGACGGACCTTCACAGCCCAGAATGTATTATACCTGTTTACCTTGCAGATTTCCTTAAAAATGGTCAGTCAGCAGAGTTGAAATGATACTCATCACATATAAACCTGTTAAAGGAAGCTGTTGGTGATCTTGATAAATGCAAATGATTCCACATTTGCACACATTAAACTTAATTTTGTGGTGGAAGCTAGGAAACTGCAAATCATAGGACGACAGCGAAGGAGGGTGAAAAATGAAGGTGACTGCTGCAGTTCTGTGGCATCATAACATATTTACTTTAAAAATACAAATGACCATTCATGCACTCATCTCTATAGCGGCTTTGGTTAACTGCTTTTACAAGACAGGGCCAGGGGGAAGGCTGATGCAATGGAGGGTCACCAGTTACCATTAAATACAAGTTAGGACCACATAAAAAAAATGTTGAAGGCACAGGGAGAACATGCAAGCTCCACTCATGAAGCCTGGATAACAGAAGAATCACAGCAGCTAACCACAATGTCAAGTCCCGTTGACATTTTCAAGTAAAAATATAAATTTTTCCAGGACTTGGAAGCAACTTAAAATGCAACTTTTTTGGAAATTGGCTCCCAAGATGGAACTTTTTGAATATGCTCCAACTCCATTTCCGTGGAAACTGGGGAAAATGCAATGTTTGGAAAATGTCTCTGTGGAAATGCTCTGACTCCATATCTTTGAGTATTTTTGAAACAACTTTTTGAAAAATGATGCTACTGCACCACGGTACCATGCATTGCCTAGTAAATAGTTCTGCCCATGCTCAGTAGATGGACAGTAACTACAACGCTTCCTCCACGGTGTGTCATGACTCCATATTATCCCGGACTTGGTAGTTTTATAGTTGTCAGTCACTGTAATAACAATCCAATTTTACCTTCTGTCCACCAGAATGTCTGTGTACTCCCATTGTTAATGTTTATCGCGTATTGTTCTCTGTGCACGTGTGTGCATGGTTTCATTACAAAAGCAAACAGCAAACAACAGCACCAACTCATGGCCTGACATGCTTACTACATCCTTTTTGTGTAAATGGAGATTGTTTTTAAAACATTGCCGTGTAAATGCAAAACCTTTCTGAAAACAATGCATTTTCACTTGAAACTTTCACGTAAGCGGGGCCTCAGAGTGACACCTGATTCATGATATAGTGATGTTTTCTACTAATTCAAACAAAAGCACTATACTGGTCCAAATAAAATGTTTTCAAAAAAATGCAGTTCTCTTTTAATTGTGATCTTTAACCTTCAGTGTTATGAAAGTTCTGCATAACAGAAACAGGTGGAACCTTCTGGACGTCAAGCTCAAAGCTTTTTTGGGTGTCCACTTTTCACAGATTCAAATATTCCAGCACCAGTCATAATCACTGATTGCACGTGTGAAACTGTGTAAACAAAAAAATAAAAAAAATAAATGATAAAATGATGTGATCTGTGGACACATGAATGAGCAGGTCAAAGGTCAAGCACACACAGTAAATGACGACTTGTTGATCATACCCGGGGGATAATAGCCAGCTGCAGATGCTGCATAGTGCTGTTAACAAGCTGTTTGAAGGCTTTAAAATGCTGAGTCATGAATGTTTTTGGACGGCAGAGACGAGGATATGTAAAGGGAGGAGCAGGCAGAACTGGACCATGAGAGAAAGCCGAGGTCTTTAGACTAGAAATAAAACTGTAAATAAAACCAAGGAAACATCTGAGATGGCAAAGTTGCAGTCTTATGTGCAGTTAAAAATATTAACAACAGCTATTCGATGTGTTTTGATCATCTTTATTTTCATAAAATAAAAATCCACGTCATGAATAAAACAAGATTTTGTCTGCAAATCCTCTGTTCACATATGGTAATATATTATGGGCCATGAAAGCTAATATGGTGATAGTACATTGAAAGCTCAAAAACACATTTTTGATCACTATATGACTTTATGGTGAATATTTTCATCTGAAAACATGAAACTATAAAAATACTGAAAGAAACTTGTTCAAGCATTTATTTTCAGCAGGTTGGATTATTATGACGGTGTGTTTTCATGTCTCAGTAAAACATCTCATCCAGAGTCATCACCAATCCTAAAAGGGTGGAGGACATCATAGTAGATATTCAATCCCTGCACCAGCTGCCTGTGTGTCGAAGGATCCACTTCAAAATCAAACTTTTGCTTGACAAAGCTTTGAATGGCCTCAGTACATATCAGATTCACTGGTAGGATATGAAACATCCAGACCTCAGGATTGAACAGGCTCCTTTAACAGTCAGCTGGTCTTGTTTTTGTTTTTTTGGTCACTAAAAATTATTCAGCTTTCAAACCTTTTTATGAAGAAATATCTTCCGTCACCACCTCCCCTCATGTTTTTTTTTTTTTTTTTAAATTCAGACCTTGATAAAGTCACTTTCATGCCACTGTGCTGTCTACTCTTTTGTTCCCTGCAACCCACCATCTCTTTACATTGAACCTAAAGATTTGAAAAAAACTTGTTAATATACAACACCTCTCTACAGAGCTTGAAAAGGACCAAAAACAGCTTTTTCCTCGATGCATTAGGCGTCAGAGTGCATCGTCAGCTTATCGCAGAAACAGGGACAAAAAGGTGGGGAGATTTAAGAAGATCAATCACCGAGGCAGTATGCTCTTGTATAAAAGGAATTATGAAAATCTGTAATTGTTATTCATGAAAAATACAATCTGACAAAGTAGAAATTTCCCCTCCACAATAGGCTTGCCAAGAGGTGCGGTGAAGGAACATGCTCTGCTTTATTGACAGCCCAGGGGAACATGATTCCCTTCAATGAATATCATTTGGCATATCCCCGTCCTACGCCTTCAATAATTTACAGTATTGATTTGAAACAAAGTCATACACTGTGAAGTGCACAGAACAGTGCCGTGCTTTCATTTAATGCTTTACTGATCTGCCTTCTGACTTGGCACACAACAAGCAGCAACAACGAAACATACATCTGAATCTGGCCTGCAGGGAGCGGTGACAAAGGCATCTGTCAAGGTGAAATAGGGACTGAGAGACAACGATATCCAACACTGAGGCTTCACATGTGACGCCTCCATGTAACCTCCAACCAGCATGATGAAAAGCATTTTGTGCCAAATAAACACAACATGAAAAGAAATCACTTAATTCACTTTTTTTTGGGGGGGGGGGGGGGGGGGGAAAAAGAAAAAA
>OMNM01065077.1:3855-14974 GCA_900302745.1 Parablennius parvicornis | reverse complement strand
GGTGCAACATTTCATCTGGATCAGAACCAGAATAAGGTCAGGAAACATTCTGGAAGTTAACATTGGAAACCCCATTTACCAGTTTTCAAACAATCATAACTCATTGAATTTAATTTGGATTCTCATGAAATTTGACTTTTATATTTGGGGGATCATTGTCCTGGATTGTGCCAAATTTAATCTGGTTCCGATCCAGATTAACGACATGGCGGCACTTTGAAGTTGGTAGATTTTAACATTGAAAACACCATTTGGTGGAGGTCTGAGCTCTCTGAGGGATTTTCTTTCTAGTTGTTTATGTTTTAGCTGATGTTATTATTATTGTTGTTGTTGTTATTATTGTAATTCTTGTTATTATTGTTGTTGTTATTATTATTATTATTATTATTATTATTATTATTATTATTATTATTGCATGTTTACTCTTCATGGGGAGACTGTTAAATAAGAAAAGATTCCTTCTTCCGGGTTGGTTTTACGACGTTGGTTTGTTTCGAGGGACTCATCTTGACATTTGTATCATCTTTGTCCCCGACCGGCATTTTCCCACAACACCCCGCTCCTGTTCTCACAGATGACGAAAATGGCGGACAACTCATCATCGGTACGTTTTTCAAATATATTACGTTATTTTACAGTCTCTAGTTGATTTCATGGCTAACACTAACGTGTTGTTTTGTACAGGTCGAGATCGTGGAGGGCTGTCGCCTTCCCGTTCTTCGCAAAAACCAAGAACACGAAGACGAGTGGCGTAAGTGTTGTCCGTTGTTTTTTTCCCCCTGATGCTAAGCTAACGCTAGCAACGCGCCTCAGCTGTTGTTAGGGAGCCGCGGCCTCTCGTGAGGAGCTGTAAACACTCCGAGGACACAAGCACTGACAGCCTGCCTCCTAGCTTCATTCGCAACTCTTTTAGATATACTTTTATTCACTCACATATATTGCCAGACAACCCTCAGTGACATTTTTTTAAAGTCACAATTTATTATCATGAAGGAGGCGAGAACCATGTGACATCAGGCTGATGTTTACAAATCCAGCGCATCATTTATCAGTTCAAATTCAACCTTTTCTAACTCTAAGAACCGAGTTTCCTCTATTAGACAAACAGCATCACTTTAGTTCAAGCCAGCCTGATAGAAACGTGACACTTTTCAGTCATACTATTTTAAAACGTCAAAATTCCCTATTATGTTGGCATCAGTATAATAACCATCAATTATTATCATTTGGACTTTTAGGCCTTATCCATGCAGGGTTTGTTCACAGATTGTCAGAAGTAATTTCTTGTCACTCTAGAAACTTTTATTCTGGAGGTCTGAGAATGTAAACACAAACATCAAGGATGTTTTATCATCTCCAGGTGCAATATTGTCTCGCGGCAGTAAACCAATGCTATTGGGTTCCACACAGCTCAGTGTGTTTTTGTAGTGTTCACATGAAAATAATATTCAAAGATTTTGCTCATGTTCTGCTTTTTACAGCTTTGGCAGAAATTCTCAGCGTGAAGGAAGTATCCTCGAGGAAGCTCTTCTATGTTCACTACATCGACTGTAAGTAAAGTTTTTTGGGGTTTTTCTCTTGCTTTTGAGATTTCTCTCTGTTATTATCAGAAATAGGAGTCATGATTTACCGTCTGAATATAAGGTGACTCTAATCACGAGAAAACATCAAATTACAAGGTTCATATTCACAAAAACAGTTTTGTGGACCAAGTGTTGTTTTATGAATAAGAGAATAAGATACATTAAAAAGTAATGGATGAATTACAACACGAGGAATGAGAGAGACACGATACACATACAGTTGTTCTTGATCTGTACCCCACACAGATCTCTAGCCTCGCTGGTTTCGCTCGAGCCATGGCTTATTAACAGTGTGCTTATTAACAGTTTGCAGCTGGTTTATCGACCCTCCCTAGTTCAATCCCACCTCATGTTTGAGTGGCTCAGTCAGATGTCAATGAATCGTATCCAACATCTTCCTCTTGTGTCTGTTGATATGTAGAAATATGCTTCACACAATGAGTTGATTATTAGACCTATTAGGATTGTTTTCAAAACTACAGAGACAACCCGTTCTGTCGTCGTTCCCCTTCTGCCTGTTGCCAAGGTGATAAAGCTCTTAGTGTTTTAGAAATGAAATATAATGACTAAAATGTTCTTTGAAAAGATTTAATCTCCAGCCTCTCATTCCCCACTGTCAGATCGACTTCATTGCATCACACAAACATCACAGCAGTGTAATATTTTCTTCTGTTTAAAGTCAACAAGCGCCTGGACGAATGGGTCACATCGGACAGGCTGGACATGAAGAAGCTTCAGTTTCCTAAGAAAGAAGCTAAAACGCCAACAAAGAACGGTCTTCCTGGTTCCCGTCCCAGCTCTCCAGAGCGAGAAGTGGTGGTGAGTGTGGAGCACACCATTAAATATTTGTCAGGGCTTTAAGCATTGCAACAAAACAATCAGAATAAGCAGCTTTTGCATTGCTGGTGTTATTACTAGGTGAGTTAACGGTGTGTTTTAAGTTTGTTGGCATATGCAAAAGCAAATATGTAATAGTAAATGTTAATGTGACTGTGATCAGTGGATAGAAGGAGGAAGATCTGGTAAATAGTCCTTTTGTGTTGCTTCAAAATCCTCAAAAGATGTTAGAGATTTACATTGATTATACATGATTTTACATGATTATAGTGTCATTATATGAAAATGTTAATAATGATTGAAGATTTAACATGTTAGTATATGTGATTACTGCTCATTACTTCAACGTATGATAAACGTTATGCTGATTACATGATGTCTCGTATTACCTGCTCCGTTCAACTCTGAGCTGAGTTGCAGCCTGAGGTTTAATGTGAATGTTGCTTAATCCTCTCCTTTCTCTTCCTTTCTGTTCGATTCAGAGGAAGAGTCTAGATCTCAACCTACAAACTGCCACAGCTCCTTCCAGAGGCAAAACCCTCCCCACGCCGGTACAGGTTGAATTTACCCATTCCAGACTTGACCAAAAACTTCTTCTTAAACCTGGTGTTAAAATCTGTCCAGTATGATCACTGTGGGCTGAATCTGCACAGGAGTGCAGACCAATAGAGCCGTGATGTTGATCCAGTTGTGTGGATGAGATGCATTATGTTTACACTGGACCATAGCTCAGCTCTTTAGAGGGGCTTTGTTGTTACACTTTGTGTAGTCATGGATTCTGCTGAATTAAAGTGTAGAACATGTGAACTGATGATGGCACAACAGAGCACGTGTAGATTCGCCTGTAAAAACCATTAAAGTAAACGAGCAGACTCTTGAAGTCTCATCACATCTTAACACCAGGTTTAAATGGGCTTTACTTCACATTGGACCAATAAAACCTGCAATTGGAAAAAAAACTTTTCAATTTGATTTGCTGTGTCTCTACAACACAGTTTTGGCTCTCGTCAGTCTAACAACTAATCATATAACCAGACACTGGTTCATGATCCAAAACTGGTGCCCCCAGCTTCCATTCATGAAATTTTTTGAATAAAAATTAATCAGATGCCTCTTGTCAGGCCAAGCAACCCAGACAAAGGTGTGATTCAATATGTGGTTTGTGACCGCCGATCGTGAGCCACATGTCTGACCATAAGTGTTTGCCACAGAAGAGGAAAGTGGAGCCCGTCCCCGTGCCAGCTCAGGTATCTCCGGCCACCCCCGTCACCACCCTGTCAACTCCAGCTGAAGCCCCTCAGGCAGCCGTTTTCCCTGCGGTGAGAGAGACGACCCCCTACAAGTCCCGCGATCAAGACCATGACCAGCTCTCCTCGCTCACAACGGTAAAAGATCATCCCCTCTCCGACTCATCTCATGTTTAAGCCTTTTAGTCATTCGCTCATAAACGACTTTCTGACGATAGAACGGCAACGCCAGACGAATCATCCCCGCTCAGCCAGGAAGGAAACGGAAGGCCAACTGTGGGGGAAATGATGAGGTGAGTGACACTCGTATAGTTCTCTTGTATGGACAGTTTATTTGAACTATTTTGTTAGAATCTTGTATTCTAGTTTTTATTAGGAGCAGTACACATATTACAATTCAAGCAGAGTTATAGGATCATTGTTCTGTGCAATGGGGGACTGAATCATTTACATCTTAACACATTAGCTGCACAAAGAGAACCTTCCTCGTCAAAATAACAACACATAAGTGCCACACATTTTAGGTTTTAGGTTGTTTTTTTGTTTTTTTTAAATAAATTCAAATGCGTTGAGGAGAATGAAAAATCTCTGTTCTTTAATTTTCTCTTGATAAAAGAGGGGTGCTTCTCTTTTATTTGTACTCAGGAGTTTCAAGCCTGATATGAAAAGCAAATCATTTCCTCAAACATTTTTGTCTTTGTCCATGTCCTGATTCTCAGTTTAACGTCAGACATCGCTTGTTGCATCTCCCGGCTGTTTGTGACGTGTTGATGAGTCTTAAGTGTTTTCTTCATGTCGGGTTGTAATTTTACAACGTACAATTAACATTATCGGAAGTGCAAAACTTTCCTCATTCCTTCAATTTTTTATTTTTCTATTTGCAGGTTCTATTTTTGTGTGATTTAAAAAAATAATTGTCTTGGTCTTTAGTTTCAGTTCTCGTTAAAATTCAGTATTCGATGTGAAGTCTCCATTCAGATGCTGATATGAGTCTTGAAGTGGCTCAACATTACAGATGAAGAGTTATTCATTCATCTTTTAAACTTAATGTGTCTGCAGTATTGATTTAGGGGCTGTGGTCTTTCTCAGCTGGCACTGGGATATTAAAAGAAAAAACAAAAGGAAATTGTGGAGTTGAATGTAATATTTTATCATAGCCCACTATTGCTAATGTAAACAAAATGAACTGATATTAAAATAGTGTGTCCCAGTGTTATGACTAGCCTGAAGAGACGATGGCATCATACTGGTTCACACAATCAACAATAAAATGAAATCCAATATCTTGTAGCAGAAAATGGATCTATAGTTTGAGTGAACATTGTTACTGATATTGAGACAAATAAATGAAAGCCAACACTTGATTTCAGTGCAGCTCAGCTGATGTATCGAGTTTACAATTAAAAAAAAAAAAGACCTTCCTCGTTCACAGCACCCAGAAAGTTTTTCCACACACACGCATACACGCACGCACAAACATAACTCACATACACTCATTGTTTGTATCTGCAGGACCTTTCATTCCTCCAGCTTGTTTTAATATCAACTAAAACTACAAACGTTGCTTTCAAGCCCTGCTTCAACCAACATGTGCAGCGTCATTAAGAATTATTTTATTCCCCTCATTCGTTTACAAAAACCTGCTTTTGTGTCTTTGTTTTTTCTCTGCTAGATGATAAAGGTTTTGCAGTATAACAACCCTCAAAGTGCCAGTGTCTTTCTACCACCGCCAGAGGTTTGTTTTTATTTCCTGTTATTGCCCATTGAGTGTGTGTTGCTTTATAATGTCAGCTGTGCTTTAGTGGGTCCAATAACACAGAGGTGCTGCTTACCTCCGACCCTAGTGTACCACAACTGTAATATAAAAGAAAAACAAATCCATATAATCAAGTAGCTTTTTTTGTGTGTGTGTGTGTGTGTGTGTGTAATTTGAATTACGAATGAACAGCTTTAAGAAAGAAGTGTGTTAAATGTTATTGTTTTCCTCCAGGACTCGCAGGACAGTTCAGACGGCATCCCATCTGCACCCCGCATGACGGGCAGTCTGGTGTCCGACCGCAGCCACGACGACATCGTCACACGCATGAAAAACATCGAGTGCATAGAGCTCGGACGGCACCGCCTTAAGCCCTGGTACTTCTCACCGTACCCGCAGGAGCTCACAGCCCTGCCCATCCTCTACCTCTGTGAATTCTGTCTCAAGTATCTCAAAAGCCTCAAATGTCTGCAGAGACATTTGGTAAGAAACTCTTTGGATCAACACGCTGTAAGAAGTATTTCTTTTATTTTTATACATTTTTCTGGCTGTTTATGGGTGTTTCGGATATCTTTAAGTCCGTTTTATGATATTCCTGCAGACCAAATGTAATCTAAGACATCCTCCAGGAAATGAGATCTACCGCAAAGGCACCATCTCATTCTTTGAGATTGACGGCAGGAAAAATAAAGTCAGTAACGTCGTCTTTGTGCTCCTCTCAGTATTTCTGCTGTCGATTTATTTACGAATGACTCATTTGTTGTTTGTTTTTTTTCCCTCCAGAATTATTCCCAGAACCTGTGTTTACTTGCAAAGTGTTTCCTGGACCACAAAACGTTGTATTATGACACAGACCCGTTCCTTTTCTACGTAATGACGGAGTATGACTCCAAAGGGTTTCACATAGTGGGCTACTTCTCTAAGGTACTGAGAGTTTGCAAATGATCCTTAGTTCATTGTGCACATTTTGACTTTTCATCATCTCTCGGAGCCCGTCTTCAGTCTACGTGATTCTTGTGTGCAGGAAAAAGAATCAACTGAAGATTATAACGTTGCCTGCATCCTCACTTTGCCTCCTTACCAGCGAAGAGGTTACGGCAAACTGCTCATCGAGTTCAGTAAGTTCATGTTTTTATATAATTGACGTATTGAATACTTTAGATTTTTACCATAAATGTATTGTAATCTGTTCACATCTTTCAGGTTATGAACTTTCCAAAGTAGAAGGGAAGACGGGCACTCCAGAGAAACCGCTCTCTGACCTCGGCCTCTTGTCGTATCGCTCCTACTGGTCTCAGACCATCTTGGAAATCCTCATGGACCTTAAGCCCGACAACGGAGAAAGGCCACAAATCACCATCAAGTATGAGACTTGTGGTTTTTTTTTTTTTCCTTCTTCACTCTGTTTTCAAAGAATCAGTAAACTAAAAATGCTCATTTGTTTTTCCTTTGTGTGCAGCGAGATCAGTGAGATCACAAGTGTAAAGAAAGAAGATGTTATTTCAACGCTCCAGTACCTCAACTTAATCAACTATTACAAGGTGAGAGTCCAGTGGAGCAGTTTAGACATCTGCCTGTGAATGTCTTGGAAATTCTGCATTTTTCATTTATTTATTTATGTATTTATTTATATATGAACATGTGCAAAAAAAAAAATGTAAAGAGAAACAAACACAATGAATTAAAAACAACAAAGAGACTCAATCAAATGAGTAATCCAGCTTGAGTTAAAATGATTATGGACGAGACAGTTTCAGTAACGATGTTCTGAAGGACGACGGTCGGAAGGTTGTGATTGTTAATGAAATGTTGAAGTTTGAATTGCGTTCATCAAGCAGCAGATTAAGTCAAACACACTGACTGTGTTGTTCCTTGGATTTAGGGCCAGTACATCCTGACTCTCTCAGAGGACATTGTCGACGGCCACGAGAAGGCGATGAAGAAGAGGCACTTGCGCATCGATCCGAAATGCCTTCACTTCACGCCGAAGGACTGGAGCAAGAGGGGCAAGTGGTAGAGTCCAAGCCTGCACGGTCAATCCTCTCAAAGCCAACTGCGTGAACAACCGTGGATCACATTAAGGTTTTGCTGGACTGTCGAGGACTGTTTTTATTATTTTTATTTTATTGTCAACAAGACTTTTCCTCGGATAAGATGTGATAAAGATAAAAGATTGACAAGCTTTGAGATGATTGATTGTGAATCTGTCAAACCTGGGAACAAAGGAGAGGCTGGTAACATCAGTACTGGGGGGAGGGGCAACTTGTGGTGTGAAAAGATCCTGTTGACGACCAAAACAGTGCTTTAAAGGTGACAAAAGGTGTCTGTTTAATATTGTAAAAAAAAAAAAAAAAACCTGCAAAACGTACACAAGGTCATGCTAATTTTATCACTGGATTTTAGTCCATTCGCTCTGTCGTTTGTCATTTTGTAAAATTCCCAGACATTATTTTTCCTTTATTTTGAGACGGATACAGTTTGTCTTCTGCATCTGCAAAGTGAAAATGTTGTAATTATAATTATTTATGAAGCCCAGACAGGTTTGATTGTAGAAGGCGTCAAACGAAACACTTTGTGTGGCGTTCCGGAAACATCACTGTTGGTTTTCAGTCGGAGGACCGTGATGCAGGATTCGGGACCATCTATTGGCAGAGGTGGAATATAGTCTAATATATATGTTTCCTTTTTTAGAATCAAAGATGACTCCGTTGTTTTATCGTCACATTGATCTCTTCACGAGTAGATCCTCGATATTTTTTGCACAGCCACGTTTTCACAGTTGAACAGAAGAAACAAACGGCCATTCCACCAAGAGAATTTGGCCTTTCAGGCTTGTTTGAGTTTCATGGCCTCAGTTTGTGTCAGTTTGACGAGACGGCCAAGAAGCAGGATTCACAGCAGTTTACAACCTTTAATGCCCCCAAACACTAAACCTCTACAGACGGCGCCTTTTAACATAACTGATGTCTTTATTGGGAAAAAGTACTCAATCTATAATTCTCTGAGCTGTAGTCTAGCTTCAACCCGGTCAGAAGTTTATTTTCTTTCCTTGAAAGATTCTTTATTTCAGAGTTTGAGTATTTTTGCAGATGTTTTCTGCCTGTAGATGTTTTCTTACAATTGGTTCCGGATGTGTTAACAGGCAAGATATTGAATAAATCACTGTCACTCATATCGTTGGAATAAGATCCCTGGCCTTTCAAATCACTTCTCAGCACATTAATATTGTAGAAATCCTCTTCGAGTGCCTGAATTTTAGCGTCATTCATCCAACAGCACAGACTTGTGTAGTTTAATACCTGCTTTTATTAATGAGTTTGTCTCACCCTTGCAAATTATGTTTGAATATACAATGAAAACGGAAGAGAGGGGGAAAAAAAGCCTTTTAGGTTATTTAAGAACCAGCTTGGTCCATTCAGGTTTATTTTTCACAAAATGAAATCCTTTTCTCATTTTCTTATTCGAAGCAGTCGGAGGTGGAGATTTTGTGATGGGAAAAAAAGTCGGTGGTGTTTTCTCTTTACTGTCTGATGCTCCCTCGTCAAGATCAACCAGACGAATCATGTTCCCTTTGTTAAACTTCTGTTCCCTGTGACTGTACATACTAAAGACTGAAGCCATGTTGAACTGTTAGAGGAATGTAAATTTAGTGTACAGATGTTTTTTTTGTTTGCTTTTTTTTTTTTAACTCGGTGTTTCTCCAACAGGCTGCACAATGTTACCAGGAACAGACCTAAAAGTGATATTTGACTTTGTGTTTTTCTGTTTACATGTTAAAAAGGATGGTCATTTTCTTTGTTGAAATTATTTAGTATATCTTTATGTGAAACACAGTTGAGACTATCATTTGAGCGTTTGATATGAAAAGAAAACAAAAACCTGTTGAATTGATAAAAAAAAAGTCTTAAAATCCTCAATTGTCTTTTCAAGCTTTCTCTCCCACACCCACCTTCCCACAGGCATCTGTCGATGAGCTGGTAAATAAGTTTGATTCCAAACATTATTCATACCATCACGCCTACCTCAGTGAAAACACTCATTAGGAAGAAAAAAAATCTGAAGTAATTACTTTTTAAAAAGAAAAAAGCTGAATAAGATATACTTTCTCAGTAAAACCAGCAATAATGCAGGTGTAGAAATGATCTAAGCAGCTTTGAAGTGGATGTAGAGTACAATATTAAAAAAAATAATGGGACATAGCTGAACCACTTATAATCAGACTTTGGAAAATTCCTCATCTTGAATCATGAACTGAGCTCGAAGCCTGAATCTCTCCAGAAGAAGTAAAAAAACCCTTCAGGTTTTCTGGGGCAGCATTGTGTGGACGATCAAACAGACAAATACACTCTTTACTGAGCGCACATCGTACACTTCACTGGGACATTTACCTGAATTTGAAGATTCAGACGATCCTGAAACACATTACCATCCATCTGCACAATCCATGAAGATCCAACAGCTGCTGTAAGTGAGGACACAGAAAGCGGTTTTACAGATAATCATTCAGCAAGCAGTTTCTTCAGAATCAGACAGACATTCCCTTAGTACGATCCCTTCCAATGGGACCTTTTATTTTACAGTGAAGATTCTGTCAAATCCCAATGATGATTCAAAAATACACAGTGAGTCGCCAAAACCTTCGTTGTCATTCCACTCTTAATTTGAATTCATCTGTATTCAAATTGCCTGCAGTCGCCATTTTCACTGTTCTAGAGAAAACAAGCTCACAAAGTATACAGGCTTTCAAATTCTTGACAGGATGCTATTGCTAACCTCAAACCCGCTGCTAATCAAGTTGTCATGCCCTTTTATGAGATATGTATTTATATAAGTGTGAATTGAAAATGTTAAATCTAAGGTGGTCCATCCATCAATCCATTGTATATTTGAAATGACTGTTTTTGTGTACACTGCTTTCAGTGTGCATTTCATGTTTCATGTTTAAACAGTTTTTTTTTTTTGTTACATCTTTAAAAATAAATGCATCAGGCGGGTGCATTAACTTGCAATATGACATTTGTGTCACTGGTTGTAATACTATTGCCAACACTACAAACAAATACAACACTCATCTTGAACGATGTAGAATTAATTTATATATATGCCAGAATACCCATCAAAAGCGATGCACAAGTAAGCAAATATAGTTGCCTTCCCAATAATGGGTTAATGTATGAGGATCAGCTGTGCATCATGTGTCAACATTGAATTTAATGTAGAAGACAAAGTAGAATGTATCTCAATGCAAACTAATGTCATGAACATTGTTTGGATGCCCACGAGGGGGCGCTGCGTTTAACTTCTGTGAACACGTTGTGGCCTTGGCAAAGTTCAAACCACAGGATAAAAAGGCTTAAAGCAAAATGCGTGCAACCTGACCACGTGTATTGTGTTACAACCTCCACGGACCGACTATATCTGAGCAACAAGTGGTCTCCTCCACTGGATCCAGTTTGGTAAACAAAGATACAATATTTGATTTAAAGAAAAAAAAACTCTTAAGCTTAAGTAGCCATGTGTGAAACTTTTGTAGTTTCTCTGAATCTAATCGTTATGAACAACTGGACATTATTATTTAGGACAGCTCAGTAAAAATAGTCTGTGTGGTTTCTCATTTGCAGGTTTCACCACACACACACTGAACAGTGTTTCTTAAACAGGTGAGTCATCTGCTTTATATTAAGCCAGCATGTTGG